>JAIPRM010003980.1:0-17263 GCA_025469315.1 Stegophylla sp. TES_Ste_2020 | reverse complement strand
AATTTTATGAAAATTTAAACATAGATAAAAAATCCTATAAAAAAGATTTTGGCGCAAGAAAATTTTGAAAATGTGAAAAAAAATTTTGGACATTTTTTGAAAATTTTTTTTTTCTTATATTATTAACCTCCTTCGTTCAGAATTGTTTTACTGAAGAAATGATTTATCGTTTCTTTAAAATTTAATACGCCCGTCAAGAGAATACCACCCGTCGTGCGAAGTATGTCCAGCTTTTTTTTTTATTATTCATACTGTCCAGTTGAGCCGTGACGTTTTCTTCACACGCGAAGATGAATTTTGTTTTTTTTTTTTTTCATTTAATTGTTTTCCAATAAATTAAAAAAAAAAACTATTGGTTATCAAAACCGAACTATTTTTTTCTTTTTCTTTTAATTGTGTTCACCGACACGACGTAGGCTGTCTCCGAGGACACACACACATCCAAAGCTTGCGTCACCCTTAAAACAATAAATTGTAATTGAAATGAAAAGGTGAAATAATTAAATTAAATGAGCCGTAATTATAAATTTAAACGCTTATAAAAAATCATTTATCCAGCCTAATTCTAAGAACAAGTTTTATGTTAATAGAATAAATGTGTGGGTTAAATAAAATGTAGAACGTAATTCAAATTAAACGTTTATGAGGTCTGGAATGAACATAATAATTGATATTTTACGTGAAAAAAATCAATTTTGCACAGATTTTAAATTTAATTCCTTTTTTTATTTTAAATTTTAAAAATTGACTAATTAACCACTTATTTATACTTTTTAGAGAAATTAGACAAGATGTACAAGTATGAGTAAGATTGTTTTACATTTTAATTTTTTATTTGTTGAATAAAAATTGCTTTAGAAAAAAAAAACAAAGATTTTTCTAAAATTATATAACTACCTCTTAAGTGTTTACCTAAATTTGTTTTAAAATTATATCCATTTTGTACTACATTATTTTTGAGAACTGATGAAAAAATATTACAACTAAATAACTGAAATTGATTTATGAAATGACATACATTATAGTTTTTATTTAAATTTTTTTTAGTTATTCCTTGTTCATAAAAATACAGTTGAGAATTTTAAAAAATTACCTCTTTAAATTACTATTCCATTAAAATTCTCTACAGGAACCTATACCCTGGACGTACTTTTCAGTACGTCCAGGGAAAAGAAAAAAGAAATCATTAGATATTTTCTCTCCATTCAAAACAAAAAAGGTCGTTAGTTTTAATCATCCATTGTGTACTATGTACCTATTTATTATACTTAATTAATTCATTGCAGGGTAATTTGTCTGATTTTATATTATTTTTCCCTGGGGAAGGGTTATTATTTATTTATTTATTATTCTGTAAATACTTTTTTATATAGAAATACATCACCAAAAGTTTCGACCAGCAACTGTATGAATCAAAATTTGCCTCTACATGATACTTTTAAAAGGTCATTTTTCGAAATTCTCAACAGTTTTTCCAAAATCTGGAAAATACTACCCAAAATTTGATGAAAACGCCTTTAAAACTTTTCTTTTTAACCCAAACTTTATGAACATTTAAATAAAGACACACAATGCGTGATGTTTTGGCGCAAGAAAGTATTTAATAGGTACCTATGTAAAAAAAAAAATTCTGTCATTTTTTTAAATATTTTTTTCTTTTTCTTAGATAATAGTGGAATATAAAACTGGCTGAGTAAATATATATATATATATATATTTTTTTTTTTTGTAATAATAACAAACTATATCATTTTTAAGTCAAATTGTCTTGAATAAAAAAAAGCTCTGCTCAGAATCGTTTTATCGAAGAAATAATTTATCGTTTCTTTAAAATTTAACACGTTCATCAATTACTGGTAATATCACTTGAAGAGCGAGGAATACCCATGGTGTGAATAAGCACAGTTTTTTATATTTGGAACGAAACTCAGATGCAGCCGGCGGCGATTGCTCCCATCGACCCACCTCAAATCTGCCGTCATAATATTACGACCTTGTTCATTACCCACCCCAAGGGTGCACCCAGTATTTTTTTCAGGGAAAGCTTTTAAGAAATTATTAATTAGATAAAATTATATTCCCAATTATTATTACAGTCACTTATACTATAGTATGCACTATGCCATAAATTAAAATAACTCGGCAATGTTACATTAATACCTAATCTGTGTTTAAAATTTGTCAGCATACAGTAGTTATAGATTTGTAGTATAAAATTTAATCAATTATTTAATTTAAAATAATATGATTCAAATATATATTTATATAAAAAAAATTTAATTTCAAAATTATTGTGGCTTAAAATTAATTTAATGAATAACTATTATTACAGCTTAAAATTAAACTCGCAACACACATAATTTATTTTATATTTCCTATTTTTTAATGGAAATAGATAATATTTTAACTCAGTTATAACCTAAAAAATTAATAATTAGTTATTCTATTCTTAATATTGACCTTTATATTGATTATTTTATTTCGATTAATCCTCCATACGTACATTACAAGAACCACATGTCACAGTATCAAAGTTGTGCTTCGATTTCAACAGTTAATTATTGACTCATTATATTGACGTATTATTGTTCTAACAGGACTAAGAAAAAATTGTAATTTTTGATTTGAAAATTTCAAGTCGATTATATCGATCTAAATATACTGAGACAAATACATATTGAAAAAGCCGGTTATACTTCGCACGATGGGTGTTCTTCGCATGACGGGTGGAATTCTCTTGACGGGTGTATTGAATTTTAAAGAAACGATAAATAATTTCTTCAATAAAACGATTCTGAACGAACGAAGTTAATAATATAAAAAATAAATAAGAAAAAAAATGTTTGAAAAATGTTCAACATTTTTTTTACATTTTTAAAATTTTCTTGCGCCAAAATCTTTTTTATATTATTTTCTATCTATGTTTAAATTTTCATATAGTTTGGATCAAAAAATTATGGTTTCCGAGTCTTTTTATCAAATTTTAGGTAGTTTTTTCAAAAAAAAAAATTGAAGAATTGAGAAATTCAAAAAATGACCTTTTTAAAGTACAATCTAGAGGCAAATCCGATTTCAAAAAGTTACTGATCGAAACTTTTGAACAAGTATTTCCAAACTAAAAGTTGTACACAGAAAAAAAAACATCATTGTAGAAACACTAGCTTCTTCACTTCGTTCAGAATCTAAAAATTCTTGGGAGGGGCTTTAGTTTGGTAGCCACTCCTTTGGGTGCGTCTTTGTCCTTTTCCTCAATTTTACGCTACTGTTATGGAAACAGCTAATGTGTCACACGGGTCGCGACGTTTTTGGACAATTTTTTCTTTTTTTTTTCGTCAAATGTTTCGACGGATTTCATTAAAAAAAAAAAGACGTTCGGATTTCAAACGACCGCTGCATGGTGGTATTATTTCATTCTGCTCATTATACGCACACACACACACACACACACACGGACTGTTAATATTATCGACGTATAATATAACCACTCACACGGGGAAAGGTCACGGGCAATCTATCCACACGGCATATTAATCAGGCCCGTACGCGCGCATATTGCTTCGGCGGCGGCCGTGTAGCGCGTACATTTTATCGGTCGCAGACTACGTGATAATTCAGTACATCGTTTTGTGATATTGTAACATTCGTGAACCCGCCGTGACCCTTTCTTCGTCCGAAAGGAAACGTGATCGTTGTACCGCGACGTGTGCGCATGTGTACCGGCCACACACACACATGACCGACTACGCGTATATCGGCTACTCGAACGAGTGTCGGAGGAAAATTAATAATAAACTCGTCACGGTTCAAACGTTTAAAAATATTATTATGCCGTCTGCATAGTGGGCATCAGGGGCGTATTTAAGGGAGGACTAGGGGGAGCTGAGTCCCTCCAAAGAGTGGTTTTAGCCCCCCTCCCAATCGCAATTATTAAATGTTATTCGTATAGATAAATAGTATTATTGATGACGAATTATATAGTCCGATTTCATTTTAGCCTCCTGAACAACAATCCTAAATACTCGCATGGTGGACATGCGGGCAGTGACTTCATTTCGGTTTTTTTCTTTTTTTTGTAGATGCCAAAATGTTCGCAGGCTATTACAAGGTGACATATTCCCCCTAAAACATGGGGGGGACAATTTTTTTATCACATCGCGTGTCAAAAATGAACTTATTTTCTGAAAATTGTATTCCCCGAGTGGATAATATGTTATTTAAATTAATTTTTTTAAAGAAGTAAACTAATAAAAGATTTTACGGTAAGCATGTGGTGTACGAACAAAATGCAACACCATTGGCTTATTTATGTCGGGCATACAATTTTATTTTTCTGGTAGACGTCAGCGACAATGCACGAACAATGTGTTGAGATTGTTTTTAAAATTATTTTTATGAATAGCGTTAGGCAATTCATAAATATTACTCGTTAATTGTAATGATGAAAATACAAAGAATTTCCGAAGAAATTCTTATTTTATTTTAATGTTTTACAACAAATAGTTTGAGTTTTCTCAAATTTTTAACTTTCACTCAAAATTGTTTTACGTGCCTTTTTGTGTTTTCATGCATTTTTCATCGCTGCCATAAAATATCAAAAATTGAAGGAGGGAATGGGTTATACCTCCCCCACCAAAATGCTTTTGTGGTACGTCATAGAAATTATTAAACAATAAAAAATTAAAAAGCAGGTTATCAAGAAATCAAGCTCTTCCAAACAATTTTTTTGGCTATGTCACTGTTGGTACAATATATACCTTCACTGTATTCCTTTTTTTTTTTTACTTATTATGTTAATTAAAAAATAAATAAATTAACATTAATAACAAATCACATATTTATTAACATAAATTATTATAAAGTAATACTGTACATTTAATATTTGTTTAAGTATTAATTGGGTTTCAACAAGTTTTTGACTTTGAAAATATATATTCATTGCATTGTGTTAATTTTATTAGCTTCTTCTTTTTTACAGCAGCTACATTATAAACAGTTATAGTAAAACTTATACTGCTATTAATGGTTTCTTTATGTCACTAGTTGATAAATTTGACGATTTAAAATATACATTAAACCGTGGTAAATTGTCGGGAAAAAAAAAAAAAATTTTGAAATTTTAAAATTAAAAAAAAAAAAAAAAAAAAAAACAGTAATAATAATAAATACTGACTTAACGGCTAACATTAAAAAATTTTAGGTGTATCGGTACTTTAATTTAATTTTTGGCAAGATAAATATGAAGTTTGATAATGAATAGGTGCGAAATGTCATGTTATTTTAAATATTGAGTGGAGCGAAGAAGCTGTTTATTTCTGAATATCCTGCAAAATAGTTCGCATAGGTCATCCAAATATATTTGCATCATAGTGTAAAAAAATAGTCAAAAAAAAAGTGTATAAAATAATTTCAATACTCAAACTTACTTGAGTTGGTGGTATAAGTGAGGACGTAAATAGAATATGAAAATGAACAATACCTGTATAATATATTAATTTTGTATTCATAAATATAATAGAATTCATTGTATTTTGTATTCATTTGAAGTTATCTAGATCACACGTTGCCATACGGCAGGTAACCCTGACGCCATTGAAGGAAGTCAACAATATTTTTAAACAACCTGCAGGTTGTATCTGGTTTAAATGCAATAGTATAGTACTAATATATTATAACAAAAAAAAAACATGTTTTTAAAAATTTTATTGAAATGTTTCGAAATAAAAATGAGATATGAAATATTTCGTATTGAAAAGCTAGAATTGGGTAAAATACTTTTTAAAAATACCTGGGATAATAATTTGACTAAATGAGAATAAAAGTATTGAAAATATGTATTCGAATGCTTTATAAAAATAGTATTTCGAATAAAATAATTAGAATACTATAAGAGCATGTAAATAAATGTAAACCCTTTGAAATAATACGAATTTCGAAAAATGTTAAGTATAAATTATCATTTAGAGCTGAATTTCGATTTAAAAAGTGGCTGATTGAAATTTTTGGATTAGTATTTATATACGCAAAAGTGTTTACAGGACGGGGAAAAAAAATAAAAATAAACATTATTGTAAATTCATAAGCTTCTTCGCTTTTCTCTAGATCTGAAAAAAAAAACTTTTTGGTTTAGGTATTAAAAGGACTTCCAATGGTGAAATTTGAAATCACAGCACTTTGTCAATTTCGAGATCAATTATCATAAATGGACGTTTTGGTTACCAGACGTCTTTTTTCCCCGGACCCCGGACATATCCTTTTTTTGAGCTTAAATACAAAAGTTTTTTTTTTTTTAATGGGAAATATTAGGGTTTTAACTTTTAATTAATAAAAAATCCGGACATACTTCGCACGATGGGTGTACTTCGCACGATGGGGTTTTCTTCGCTCCTTGGGTGGTACGCTCTTGGTGGGTGTATTAAATTTTAAAGAAACGATAAATCATTTCTTCAATAAAACGATTCTGAGTGGAGCTTCAGTTGATACAAGATAATAGAATCTAGTACAATCTAGAGGAAAATCCGGTTTCAGAGAGGTACTAATCGAAATTTTTGGACAAGTATTTCTATACGAAAAAGTGTTAACGGAAAAAAAAAAGAAAAAATTGAAGAAAAAAAAAAAAGAAAAAAATAAACATCATTGTAAAAACACTAGCTTCTTCGCTCCCCTCAGAATCTAAAATGATTAGAAATATTCTTTTTATTATAATTTATTGATATTGGTTCAGTCCACTGTCCAAACGGAGATACTGATTTGATCAGTTATGGGTCTCTGTAGGAATTTTGCGGGTTCAGCAGATCCACGGTTGAATGAACTTGGTAAAATTTGCCTCTTATGTGTCTCAAACATTTTTGTTTGCAAAATTAAGAATGTCTAAAAAAAAAAAAAGAGTTACATTTTTCTCTAAAATCTATGCAAGTCTTACAAATAAAATGAAAAATAATTAAAAATTTAATAGGATAGCAAAATACTAAAAAAAACATTAATTTGAGTTATGATTGTATTCAGAAGGAATATTTATAAAAAAACTATTTTATGAGTATTTAGAATACTACTCAAATCTGTCAAAACACTAGTCGTATGCGATGTATACCAAATTTAATAACGACGTAGTCTAATATTATAAAAAGCCGAACATACTTCGCAACACGGGAATTCTTCGCTCCTCGGTTGGGATTTGGTGGGTATATTACATTTTAAAGTAGTGATAAATTATATCTTCAATAAAATGTATGTTTTCGAAAAGAACTTCAGTTTATATTAGACACTTAATTTACTTAAAAATCAAATAAAAACTTAAATAATTAAATAAATAGTTTATTATTATTATTATTATTATTATTATTATTATTATATTAGGTACTAAAAAAAAGTAATTCTTTACTCAGCCAGTCTTATATCCCGTTAATAACTTAAGAACTGGAAAAAAGTGTGAAAAAAAATAAGAAAAAAAAAATAGGCATTTTATTTGTATTTTCAAAAAATTAAGTTTTTATTATTGCAATAGGCAATTTATAATAACATTTTTTAAAACCTTACATACTTTGGACCATGGGTATTTTTCGTTCCTCGGGTGGACTTTGGTGGGTGTGTCAAATTTTAAAGAAACGATAAATCATTTCTTCAATAAAACAATTCTGAGTGGACCTTTAGTTTATACAAGACAATTTTACTTAAAAATTATAAAGTTTATTAATATAACAAAAAAAATAAATATTTTGTACTCAGCCAGTCTTATATTCTACTCTATTAACTTAGAACAGGAAAAATAAAAAGTGTTACAAAAAAATTTCCAAAATTTTTATTTTATATTTTCAAAATTTTCTTGCCCTAAAACATTTCTCATATTATTGTCTATCCATATTTCAATTTTCATAAAGTTTATCTAAAAAAAAAAAATTTTATGGCGTTTTCGTTAAATTTTTGGTAGTTTTCTCCAAATTTTGAAAAAACTATTGAGAATTTCGAAAAATGATCTTTTTAAAAATATTACAGAGATACATTTTGATCAAAAAAGTTACTGGTGGAAACTTTTGAACGAGTATTTCTATACGAAAAAAATGTTTATTTATAAAAAATAAATAAACATCATTATTCATTTTAATATCACTAGTTCTACACTTCACTCCACTCAGAGTCTAAAGTAAAAATGTAAACTCCACGGTGGTTTTAAAACTTTTACTTGTGCGTTTGTTATCGGACGAACATTAATAATTTACGCCGTTTAAAAACATAATTTTTAATCGATTCGACCTAGTCGTCGTATGCATAAAGTCTGTAGGCTATTTAATTATAGGCACTAACAACATATGTAAGCGTATATTGTGTATAATATGTAATATAAATATAGGTCACTGGAGTTAATAATATAAAATAAGATTCTGAGCGGTGTGAGAAATGTGTTATTTTTACAATTATTATATAATTTGTTTTCTTGTCATTAAATTAATATTCCTAAAATAAATTCGCAAATAATCATTTCACATTTTAACTATCATACTTAATAAGTAGTTTATTGTAGAAAATATAAATGTTTTTTAACTGATAGCATTTTAGATTTTAGATTCTTAGTGGAACGAAGAAGGTTCATAAATTTATTCAAAAAAGTGTTCGGATTAGTATACGTGCTGAAATTTTCGGGTAAAGAATTTTGTTCGCATAGTAGTACTACAAAGTGGTAATTTTTCAAAATTATCTTTGTAAAATGATCTGAAAATTGTGTAATGACTATTAAAAATGCCACTAACTAGATTTCCATGAAATACATTTTAATAATTTAGTCTTAACTCAAAAATTAATAATACTAGAAATTTTAAATTTCCATCCATTATTAACAATATATTATTATTTAACAAAATTATGTATTTTTGAGACAAATATAAAACTTTGGAAACACCTCAATTATTGTAAGTTTCTTTTCTCAAAATTTTTGTTTCACTAAAATAATTTTTAATATTTTTTGATCCGTAGTAAGTAAAATTTTTCTGATAGTTAACTAAATAAATAATTTTTAAATGCGTTTAAAATCTGAATTCGTATGAAATTGTTTTGTTTTTTCATGGAAAATAACAATTATTTTTCAATCAAAACATTTCATCAATTTTTCAATTTTAAATCAGGTAGAATTTTTATTTTTATCTATATATTTCTGACATGTTTTTTCACAAGTGGTTTAATTTTTCTAATAGTTGGCTCTATGAATAAATTTTTAAAATCGTTTTAAGTTAAAATTACGAACATTGCCATTTAACATGTTATGTAGTTGTTTTTGATTTCCATCAATATAAAAATCCTTTCAAATTTCAATAGTATATTTTTTCATAGTTTATCTCTTAATTCAAATTGAACACTGAAAAAATTAAATTTTATGCGTTACACAGGATTAAAAGTGGGATTAGAGCGATTATTGTTTGTGATTAAAGTATCAATCTGTATGTATATACAAAAAAAAGTCAGGTTTACTTCGCACTATGGATATTTTTCGCTTATCGGGTGGGATTTGATGGGTTTGTTAAATTTTAAAGAAACGATAAATCATTTTTTCAATTAAACGATTCTAATCAGAGTTTCAATTTATGTGAGAAAATTTTATTTAAAAACGCTAAATTTTATTAATTTTACAAATAATAATTATTATGTACTCAGCCAGTTTTTACACCCCATTATAAACTGAGATCAGGAAAAAATAAATTTATGAAAAACATTTATTTTTTCATATTTTCAAAATATTTTTTCCCTAAAATATTTTTCATATTATTGTTAATTAATATTACTTTTTTTATTAAGTTTGGATTAAAAAAAAAAGGTTTAAAGGCAATTTTTATTTAATTTTGGGTAATTTTTACCAAATTTTAGAAGAACTATCGAGAATTTCGAAAAATGACCTTCTAAAAGTACCGAATCGAGTAAAATTCCAATTAAAAAAGTTGCTGGTCGGCATTTTTGGATAAGCATTTTTATAGGTACGAAAATGTATATACATAGAAAAAACAAAATAAAATAAACATAATTGTAAAAACACTAGCTTTTTCGCTCCACTCAGAATCTAAAATGATATATATATATATATACTCAGCGTTATCGGATTGTTTGCATCAATCGGTTTCGCTGCGATATTTTCTTACGTGAATAGAATAGTAGAACGAGTTATATTATTAGGTGTCCGGACGACTGACGTCCGAACAACTATTTGCCCTCTGACAAAAGTGAAACTTTCATTTTCAATCGTCCTGTATGCAGTTTATTGCGGTATACACGTTAGGACGGCCACGGTCAGACGAGTGAAACACAGACCGCATGCGCCGATTACGTTTTTACAGCGGTTGGACCCAGTTTGAGAGCAAGCCTTGAGGTTTTTTTTTTTTAATTAATCAAATCACCGAATGACCGAAAACAACGAGCAAAACCTACATTATGATTGAATTTGTTCAATGTCAAAACGAGTTTACAGAAAGTATAATCATACGAAATACTCGTAACAATGTAATACGTCATTTTGTAGTCGGTCGTGATATTCGTAAATATTCCATTTGACCGTGTGAATGATACGATAGAAATGTTATTCACGAATTAAAATATAATCTTATTATATTATATATTAAACAGCTCTCAAAGGCGTCACCGGATCAATTTTTAGATGGAATTGATTTGCAACAATATTAAAAATTGTCGTTTAACTTGAGCTCAAATTAAAGAACTCAATGAAAACATTTTAGAAGTTAATAAAGTACAGAAACTGATTGTACAGATTTTTTACGAACACGAAAATTAACTTAAATCCATAAATGAGTGAGCTTTTGTATTATTTCGAATTTTTAAAATGAGAATTTACCCATGCACTTTATGATATAATATGAAATACAAATCTACCATTTTTCGAATGCACCATTATTTTGCACCATGGGTAGTCTTCACTCCTCCGGTGTGATTTCGTAGGAGTGTTAAATTTAAAGAAAAAATGAATAATTTCTTCAATAAAACGATTTTGAGTATCTGCTTCAGTTTTTATAAGATAATTTTACTTAAAAATGACAAAGTTTAATAATATTACAAAAAAGCTTATTATGTACTCAGTTCTACATACCTACTGTTAACTGAGAACAGATAAAAAAAAAAATAAATAAAAAAATAATAATAACAAATAAATAAATAAATAAATAAATATTTTTGGGAGAAAAGAAAGAGTTTTTTCAACAAAATATTTTCCATATTATTGACTATTTATTTATAAAGTTTGGATTAAACAAAAATTTTTAAAAGGCGAGTTGTTTAATTTTGGAAACTATTGAAAAATGGAAACTATTGTGAAATTCGAAAAATGACCCACTTAAAGTACCCATCTGAGCAAATTGTGATTCAAAAAGTATTTAAAAAGTATTTTTTATAATAATAAAAAAAAAATATATATATATAAAAAGGAAAATAATTAACATCATTGTTTAATGAGTTCAACAACTCTACACAGATTCTAAAACATAAAGAAAAATACATGTGGTGAATCTTTATGGTGAAAATCGATTTCTTAGATTTAATATTAAAAATTAAATTAGATAAAAATATGGAAACAAGATATTACTAATATTTTCTTCAAAGTTATATTTATTGTTTGTTAGTTTTTTTGAATATATAGCAGATTAATTGTATAAGTCTGTTGATCTTTTTATCAATATTACTTAATATTTCTGTATCTAGATATTTTTTACGATAACGTATAACGAATATGTTTTTTTATGAAATAATTATATTATGTATTTTATGTATTGCCTTCGTTTTGACTAAAGGAGAAACATACAAATTATTTAAATTAATTAACAGGGTAATTGTTTTTTTCGAGAGAAGGTTCCGAAAAAAAAACCCCTTTAATTATTATATTATTGTCTCCTTATAGACAAAACATAAAATATAAATGTATCAATAAGATCGGTTAAAAATAATTTGTATTTTTTAAAGCACGAGTGACACAAAAAGTGTATAATGTGTAGAATGAGTGACAGGTTTACAAATTATTACAACACATTTACTATTATATTACTATTACCAATAATTGTTTAAGACTGAAGTGAATAAAAAGCCTCAGAGATATACCTAAATAATTAATATTTTTACGTATAGCTATGCAAATATGCTAAATATCGTTGAGTGTTATGGTTTTTTTACGACTTTCAATAGTTATCTTTGTGTTCAGATCTCAAACTTTCATAACATTCGTAGATTACATAACGATTTGTAACACACGATTTCGAAACGTTTGGACATGTAACGACGTAAGCACATACATGACTTCACAGTGTGTGCAGTTTATTTGGTTTTAATAGACAAGCTTTAGAAAACCGATTAAGTACAGATTTTAAATATTTTCAATGTTATGAGGAGTTCGATGCAGATAATGTGTTTGTATCCAACAATAACGAGTTGTGACTTTAATAATATGGAATAATAAACGCATAATATTTTATTACAGTAAAGCATTTTAATCACGTCGACGCCATAAATAATATTATAGGTACGTAAAATAATATCGGTCTGTTTTAATAACGTGTGTAGTTATTTTATTATAATATTACAGAAGTAAATCTTGAATAAACTATATTATAAATTATTGACTTGATATTAAAAACAAAAAAATATAGGTTCATATTATGTTTAAAATATTTTTTTAAATATTGTAATTTTTATGTAGGTTGAGAGGGCATGCGAGTTCACTTCTCCCCTTTGGAAAGTCATTTTTTTTTATATATACCAATAATACGATTTTATTGCACGGCATTAAATATCGTTTTTGCATAAGATTATTAGTTTTAATTTCCTGAATAATTTAATTAATTAATAATTTTGATAGAGCGTACTTTTGATTTGGAATGGAAACAAATGAAATTAGTTCAAGGCTAATAAAAGTAACAATGAAATTGCTATTCTTAAAAAATACCTTTTATGAAATGCTATTAATATTTTAAAATTTATATCGTTTTGTCTTGAAAAATGTATATAATATAATGTAACGACCATATTTATAAATATTAAAAACGGGAAAAATAATTTTGGTTTGATTCTAAAAAAATATCTCGCACAATTCTTTGGTAATTGTTACAGTATAACATGTCTTTGCAATAACAATAACGTAATTTTTTTAGTTTACTTAATATTTTAAAAACACTCCTTATTTCTTGCTAATTTTCATTTTTGCCGTGACTTTGAATAAAAGTTTTCGATATCTTGGCAGATTTTAATCAGGTTAATTTGAATCACTTATAATATTCTATATTTCAATGTATTGTATCATATTTTTTAATTTTTTAAACTTCTAAAATTGTCGATTGAGCTTAAAATCATAAAAAATAATCACAGAAATAATTTTTAAAATTACCTTTGCCATACTTGTAGGGACAATAAGTCGATTTTTTCTTTTCGTAGCTACATAATTATATTCTCTTTTTTGCTGCATTAGTTTCTGAATTTAGCCAAAAGTTTTAAATATTATTGGGTTTTTTAAAAACATTTTTTACTTTATTCTAACTATCTAACTAGCATCTACATAAATTTGGTAACTGTTTTCCTAAACTGTAATAATTTTGTGAGATAATTGATGTTGGGCAAACTTCCATTACATAAAATGAAAATACTTCAGAAGTCTCGCCTTCAATATTAGTTGATTCCAACGCGTTTATTTTGAATTCTATTTCAAGGATCGAAAAATTGAATTTTGATTTCATTTTAAAGTTGTACAATTTTATTATAATTTTTTTCCTTTTTTCGTGTAAAATATTTTCTCTTACGCGAATAAAATAGTTTGACGGGATTAAAACGGGACCAGTGGATCATTTTTTGAAAACGGGAATAAAAGGGTTCTGTTCGAAGTTTTTCGGAACAAGGGGAAATGACGCTCAAAAAAAGGATAATCCCGTTTTTAACGGTTACCTTAATATAATGCGTATTCATACGAATTTGTTGATCTTTCAAAATATTGTATTTTAATTATGAGTCTTAACGATTCAAATGCTACTAGTTTTTAATCGAGAAATACAATTTTATGAAATATATTATGAACAGTGAAATGTTCAGTATTAGGTGGGTAGAAGATAGGTAGTTAAACAGTTGGATAATATAACAGCTGCACATTATAATTTAGTGCATTATTATCTATATAATAGTGTAGTCGGTGTAGATTAGATAATAGAGACCATAATATTAAAGGAAAACGGAGAATTATGTACTATAATATTAACAACTGTTTAAATATTATATTTTTCAGTATAAATTGTACAAACATAAGGCTTACTGTATTAATGTGATTCAATGATAAATAACTTAATTTTTTCAAGGTGTTTTTCAGTACATTTATTGTAATTGCGGTCGAAATTACTCGGTCTTAGTGATATTCATTAATTAGAAATGTATAAAAAAAAAAAACTTTCATTAAGAGTTGAAAAATGATTAAAATCTAAACACTTTTACTATATTCTAAATCATTGATATCATTACAACGGTTTAATAAAATGAAAGAAAAATCAAAATAATATTAAAACACATTATCCATTTAAAAGCCTGCAAATGATCTAAACGTTTTATAATAGATTACTTTTATTTTTATTAATTATAATAACATATTTCTAATGGAAATAATAATTAATTATTTTAGATTCTGAATGAAGTGAAGAATGTATTGGTTTTACAAATATGCATGGTTTTAAATTAACAAAAAATGGTAAAATATGCCATAACTTGAATTTCCATAAAATTGTTATGAAAATTCAACTGAAGTTTCGCTCAGAATATTTTTTATTAAAGAAATGATCTGTTTTTTATTAAAATTGAACACATTCACTAAGAGTATCCCACCCGAGGAGTGAAGAATACCCAAGTTACGAAGTATGTCCAGATTTTTAATTATACCACTACAAAATTTATAAATTATAACCATTTATTTCGGATTTTTGCATTAGATTTATGTCTAACTATATTATGATCGTATTTTTTTTATAAATGGTTACTTCAATTTATACATTTATAAAGGAAACAATAAAATGGTAATGATGGTCACACTTTCAAATAGATATTGAAGACATTAGACACCTTAAAAAAATTATCTGAATGTTAAATAGGTTTTGAAATTCTAGAAATGTTATTCAATTTTATTTTATTTTGGGCTTATAAATCAAATTCTATTTATCATCCTTGTACTGCTTATACTACGTTACACGATTTGCGATTGAAAATAGTTTCGAGTTTCGTGTATTGTTGTATATTATTTAAATAATAATCGTATTTAAACATTATGAAATAAATATCTATAAATAGATGTAATTAAATAAAAAATAGAATAAATAAATTAACGTGACCGATAAAACGGAACCACAATTACGATCCGTTTCGAATGACCTTAACTTATTGTTAATAGATAACACATTAACACGAAATGTTGTATCATTAACTTTGACCGTCAAATGTTTATCATTGCAGATCACTAATATATATCTGGTAAAAAATACACGCATAACCATACAAATATGTAGCTTTTCAGTTAAATCTAAGTTGCGTTTCTACTTGAAAATTGAAAATAATAATTCAAATTTTAGATTCTGAGCGATAGCAAGGAATGTATTGGTTTTACAAATGTGTGTGTGTTTTTTTTTATTATAAATAAAAAATATAAATATTTTAATAAATCATAGATCAAGAGTTTAACACACCTAAGCAAGCCCATTCCAATGCATAATAGCAATTTTTCGTTCGGCAAAACTAATTTTACATTAACGGCTTTAATATTAAAAAGAAAACTGTTTTATTAGTTATTAATAAGCTCAAAACTAAGACAATTATCTGTGCTCGCGTTTTGGTTTTGTTTGATATTTCAATAATTGTCAAGTGATTTATGAGCATTTTCAAATTGTGATATATAAATTTTCATAATATATCTAAGTCAAAATATTGTCTTTTTAATATTAAAGGTAACAACCACGAATTTGATCTGACATTTTTTATGGTTTTGACTTTGAGTTTTAAAAATATCGATTCTGATTACCGGTTATAAAATTAAAAAATTTCTTATGAGTTTTAGGTTTTCTGTTACTAAATAGGTTTTTATCTCAGTTACTGATTACACATGGTTTTTGAAAATATTGTTATAAATTACCTATCACAAAAATGAAAGTTAACTCAATTGAAAACAAGAGCATTTAACGAATTTGGGAATGTACGAAGAAAAAATGTACAAAAATAATGCTTTCCTAATTATGACGTGTTTACCGTTTGTTATTGTTATCGATTTTTAAAACGAAATTTAAACGTTTTGGTGTTGAATTTGATTTGCAAAAACTGGTTTTATAAACTTGTGATTTTGGCGTAGAAAATTAAGAAACCTAATGAAAGACGGAGACAATACATGTGTGGGAATAGCGTTCTCCTTATAAATGAATAATTCAAAATATCACTTCTAAAAAATACACTATAAGCGTGTGTCTACGTGGCTGTGTCACCTACCCTTTAATTAGGGTCTGATTTGAATTCGCATGGCATTGGTTTCCTTTCCGTCACAGCTAGAGACAGAGAAGATAATATATTAAGATAATACCAATTAGGTATTCAGTCCCCGTGCATCGTAACTTGATTGTTACTCGGTATCGATGTCATTACTTTTCGAAGGACCACAAAGACGATTCTACGAAATCTTAACGGTAACCCTATGAAAATTTGGTGTAATTACTTGGGGCTAAGTTAATGATGTCATTGAATCTACACCAAAGTCACTCGAAATTTGTAATTATATTCTTAGAGTAATAAAACTAACATAATTCTTCAATCAAGGAAAACTAATATACAAATACCTAAAAATTATTTAATTTTTACTTAAATATCAATTAAGCATTTTTTTTTTTACAACTCACAACTTCAAATATTACCTATTTTAGGTACCTATTAACAACAATTGCCGGTGAGTGAAGACTCAAAATGCACAAATAATATATAACTAAATATTTATGACAACCTAGTAGATAAATGTGATCGAGCCACAAAACTCACAATACTTAGTGCACAAATGCTCCACGTTAATAATCATGATCTAAGTCAGGGGTCACCAACTAATTTTTATGGAGGTCCGTATTGAAAATTACCAAACTTCCCACGGTCCAAAACACTTTTGATGACTTTTCATGCATAAATTAATAACAAATACAAATATTATTTGTATTAAATGATCTTAATTTATATTTACCAAATTACAATCACAAAAAAAAGCAAATATTAAGTATTTAAGCCTTAATGTAAAAAATAC
>JAIPRM010003979.1:13043-24307 GCA_025469315.1 Stegophylla sp. TES_Ste_2020 | reverse complement strand
TTGTTCAGAATCGTTTTACTGAAGAAATGATTTATCGTTTCTTTAAAATTTAATACGCCCGTCAAGAGAATACCACCCGTCGTGCGAAGTACACCCATCGTGCGAAGTATGTCCGCTTTTTTTTTTATACTACAAATTACTAAAATTAATTTATTGTGAGTTGTGACTTAAAGTTTATTTCAAGTCATCGTTTTTTATTTAGTAAAAAATTAGTCATATAAACAATGAATGTTAGAATGTGTAAGATTGATGGCGCTAAAAATCAATAGACTCCTTTATAATGTATCATTTTAGTTCTACTGATAAAGTTCCTGAGACCAGTCCATTCTTACCTTAGTCTGTGATAAAAAGAAAAAGAATCCAAAAAAAAGAAAATGAATTTTATCGTTTCTTCCAATGACCACCATCAAAGCTGCGTGACTGATGAGTTGCTGACATACCTTGTTAATAATAATTATATCATGGCTAAACCCATATGATCGAATTGAGAAATGAACACAAATTACATTGACCTATTAACAAATTCACGGTATGTGCGACGTCAAAGAATGCATGTGACATGACATAGTGCTATTAGAAAATAAATCGCACTATCGTACCCATTGGTTACACACAATTACGGACTGAATAAAAAAATAGAGGTACCTTATACATTTTTAGCATTTAAAATTGAAAATTGAAAATTTCTACCTATTATAGGCTCTACGTTGACGACCGTCAACTTGACCCACTGACATAATCTGATCAACTCGAAATTTATGTCAAAAGTTAGCAAATATTATTAGCAAAATAATTCTCGCAGTTAGAAAATCACTTTTGAATATTTTATACATTTTTTTTTTTTCATTTTGGTGGGTTGACGTTCATGTACCCCACCTACTCTCTCCGATCGTCCTCAAATGACACCAGAAGTTAGCAAAAAGTTAGCAAATCTGTCAAAGTGCTGCATCTCAATTTGGTGTTCCCAAAAATATGTATGGTGTGTGGGAAAACATTACTGGATGTCCTTTAAACAGAAATTCAAGAATCTGTGCGAACCACTTTAAACCTAGTGGTATAACATCAACATGGGAGTCTGGTAATGGTAGTAGCCAAATCTCGGAATGTTGTCCTATTGATATCATATATGTATACCTAATACAATTTTATTTATGAGTGGTGCACAAGACCCCCATGCGCCCACCTAGTTGTCGTATGTTACTGAGCTATTAATGTGAACTTATATTCTTAAAATACAACTTTATGATAAAATCTTCAAGTTTAATTAAATTCAAATGATATTTGGATTCGATTATTTTCACTATCAAGTGATTCACTAGAATACATTGTATCTCTGTGGAAATTAGTGTGATTTGTTTGTTTTTTTAACGTTTAGTTCCACTTTAATTTCTGACAATGTGTCATAATATTTTGATTTCTATAAATACACCCAGTGGCCAGTTTGCATTCATCTCGATAGTTAATTTACTGAAACTCAAAAAATGACCCATTTAAAAAACACGTTTTAATAAACTAAATTATAAAGCTTTAGTAGGTACAATCATGAATCATGATGTACACAAATATTAAAACTACAACTTCTACAAGATTACAATTAATATTTCATTACATTATTACTGCGATTATTACCAACAATTAATATTTTATTTCATCAAAACACTTTGCTCTTTCAGCGGTGGATAATGTACGAATTACCCGGTTGATGTAGAAAATAACCGTTTTACAAATTTTTTTTTTACTTTATCCAATAGGCACGGGTAGTGTTCACATTACCCGGATAATGTGTACATTATCCGATTTTTGTACTCTACCCGTAACATTATACATATAACTAAAAATGAATAGATAATAGGTAGGTATCTTAAACCATGGCTAGAAGTCAGCCAATGATAACAAATCTAGTCTTAAAGCTGTTATAAAGGTTATAAAGATAACTGATAAAGGTATAACACTAGACTACAGTGTACCAAACATAACAACCTAATAGATTTTTTTTTTTCATCATATATGGTTACTATGACTCTCGCCTTTTTATTTGCTTCATGTAAATATTGAACTATAACCACCATGTGATTTAAAAAAAACAATGGCTAAATACAATACAAAAGTGATAAGAGCTCTTTATTCTTCGTACATTGTAATGATTTTGGTCAATAGCAAAATATGAGCTTGCTCAGAAATGGAATGACAAAGTTAAATAACAACAAGTTAGACAAAAGTCGTTTGCACAAAATGGAAACAAAATAATATTTTCTTTGTGTATGATATTATGTATACTTATAATTATTATTTTTTTCTGACGTGCACAAATTAATAGAAAAGTTAGGTTAAAAATATAGGGCAATATGACAAAATTTCCTCCACTAGTTTAAAAATTATGAAATTTGTAATTATTACAGAAAAAAAAAAATACTCATTCAATTTAATATTCCACTATTAACTGAAAAAAAAAAAAAAAAATTCTAATGAGATAAAAGTGTTGGAATAAATAATTTAAAAATTCCGGCCATACTTTGCACCATGGATATACTTCACTTTTCGGATGGGATATTTTTGGTGGTGTATTAAATTTTAAAAGAACTATAAATCATTTCTCCAATAAAACGATTCTGAGTTGAGGTTCAATGACTATACAATATCCACGTAACAATAATTATTACTTCATTACCATGGTTGCTATAATAGTTATCACGGTGTTTTTGAGTTTATCTGATTTAAGGACTGTATTGTTAAGGTGAATTTTATAAAGTTGAAATAAAAACGTTATTACCCGTTTATTTAACAAAAATATATTATAATGTTCCCATTCTAGTTGAACAATATTAGGTGGCAGGAGAACGATCACATAAAATTTTTAAAAACGGCCATTTTTTTTTTTTTTTGTACTTATCATATTTATAACAATTGGTGTCGTTGTACTAATACGTACACGTTTTTTTTTTTTTTTTGTTCAACAATTAAAATATGTTTTGTTATCCAAATTTTTATTATATATTTCCCGTATTATTCGTAAACTAAAACATTCGAGAATATTCAAGAACGAAAAACAGTTTCACAGTATACTCAAGTAATTAGAATTTTTCAATTTGATTTACAAGTATAATTTTCAAAAAACCTAGAAAATATTATAATAAAATGCACTCTTACGAGATTTTGCTGTCGCTGATGATTATAACATTGTATTCGGCACAGGTAAGTATCAATATTACACGTAAAGAAATAATTCTACAAGCGAAGATAATTATATGGGGGAGAGGGGGGGTGGAGGCTAAAACATATTTAGTGGGGCTAATACTCCTTAGTTGCACCACTGGCCGGGGTCCAGTATATCAATACGCGTTTCGAGCCCTTAGATAAGCACAGAATATTGCGTAATAAAACTGAAGTCCATAATGCGCTTCCACAATTTTTTTTTTTCAATCGTTTGAATTTTGAATCAGAAGAAATTAGTTAGAGTTTGATGGAAGAATTGATGTTGTTATATTTTCTGTTGTCGCAGATAAGGAAGAGGGAGGATTGTTTGAAACACAAAAATGTTTGAATACTAATTACTAAAATCCTGCACTGAATTCCAAGTCTACTCTTTTAATTAAGTTTGATTCAAAACCACCTATGTAGTTATAACTGTTCATAAAACACTCGAGTTCATAAAAATTAGATTTTTATAGAATAGTTGTAAAAATATTATTATAAAGCACATTTACATGCGCCGTGTGTTATTCTTCTAAACATTAAATTTATATGCTGATTTTGATATTAATTGCCTAAATTATTGAATTACATGTTTGATAATTATTTATTCATTTATTTATAGTACGGAATGTGCTCAATTATATTGTATAACAAATAAACAAAGAGAAATAATAAAACATAATGATTACTTCTATATCAGTGTTTGCCCCCCTGCACGTTGCCCCCCTGGAGACTAATAGCATTATATAATGACGAATATTCTGATGTAATTACTTATTTACAAATCAAACTCCGTTAAGAATATTATAAAGTTATATTATGTTAGAGTTGACGGTTATATTTCTTAGATGAGTGTTCCTTCGTAGGTACATCGATGAATATTTTTTTTACATTATTTGGTGCCATATAAAATCATACTAATTGGATGGCGAAAGTGATATACTGTTTTCGTTTACAACAAATAGAGGAAACATTTATTGCCTGTCTATGTGTTTTATTCGGATGTACATAGAAAGCCTGGTTAGTTGTACCTCTGGCTTAGAGTCAGATCTTATCAAAATCTTAAATTTTTTAAATATTTAATAAGATGTCAGTCTATTGATAAAAGTATATTTGAAATGACGATTAAAAACGTTTGGCCATCACCAGAGGCAACAGTTGTCTTTGGATCCACGTGTACTGGTGGAAACGAAAAGAAAAATGGTAAACAATATTTGCTCCGAAATTTGAGGGACAACTGTAGTAAAAAAACAGATCAAATAAAAGGGCTGTTTAAGATAAATAGTTGAAATATATGAATTTTAGAATAAGTATAGGTACATATTTAACTATATTATAAGTTTTCTTTATTAATATTTTAAAATGTTTAAAACAATAATAGATAATAATGTAATTTTTTAAAAAAGTATTAGTTTTATGATAAAATATAACAAAACACTAATCAAGCAAAATGTCTTTTCCAAAAAGTTTTTTACTTATACATAATTATATATATATATAATTAGTATCATTTACCTGCCTCAAAATAACTTTTGTAGGACAGGGTCGTGGATTCACTTAAATTTTAGTATCTTGATGTACCTTAGAAAAGAAATCTTTAGGTACATTTTTTTAGACCTCCGGGTTAATTCCTCACAAACAAAAACCATAAATATGCTTTTTTTAACCTATTTTCTTCGACATACATTCAAAGTACCATAACTCTTATCATTGGCCCAATTTTAATTTTCATTTTTTGTTGTCTTTGTGTCTAGTATTCACAAAAAAATCCAAAACTTCAACTTTCACCGAAAACTTTTCGGGATATATTAAGTGAAGGTAAATTTAATTAAAATGTGGCTATTTTTAGGGGGCAGCCAAAATGATGCCAAAATTTTAGCTGCTTAAGTTTGAATCTCTAAACATAAGCTTAAAATTTGTGTTTTTAAAAGCTTGGGTAAAAGTAACAGACGTTTGAAAATTGTAACTTTTACGAAAATTAATTTTTTGCCTGTTTAAAGAGATGTTTTCAATTTCTCAAATCATTTAATGACCCGAAAAATTGAAAAGAGGTAGTTATAAATTACATAATCCACCAAAAATCGAGCATTTTATTTCTCAAGGAAGCAAACATACTCAAATGTTATAACTTTACTGCTAGAGACTACTATAGAAATCACTAGGAACTCTGGAACCAAAGATATGATAATTTAAAGATAACTTAGTAGGTAGCTTTTTTTTGGAATTCTTTGTATGATACTTTTGAAACAGCATTTTTGCACAGTTTAAAAATTGACATAAAATGTAAAAACCATGTAGTTTTACAGATTTCGTATTTTGTATTTTAAAAAACTTATTATGCTGTCTCTAAACTATTTCGACCCTGGCGTTTTGGTGTTTTGAAACATTTTCAACCCAAAACTTCCCCGGGTTTATTTACCTGTAGGCAATTTCCACATAGATACTTGCACCATGGATAATTTTCTACAAAATTTTAAATTATTTGTAATTACGGCCATAATTTGCGTGCGATATTTCATTTTCCAACACGTTATCAATAGAAACAATGGTTTATTGCATTTTTAAACACACCTGTTTTACAGCTGCAAGTACGATTGCTAATAAAATAAGTAATGAGTAGTAAATGAGTAATAAGCGATGAAATTTTTATAGGAAAAAAGACATACATGTATAAAAATTTTTAGCATAAAAATTATTCAAAAAATACTGATTAATTGAGACGCTAATAAACTAGAAAAATATTTATTCTAAACATTATCTTTGTTGCAAATTTTAAGTTTATGCTTTGTACATAATTATTTTCATAGTTAGGTAAAATGATAATTAAATTTGTTTACGATATTCAACTATTTCAAAAACAAAATGTGACATTTTTTAAACGTAGTTTTAATTATTGCTATAATAAATATAAGAATATTTCGTCCTGGTTATTTTTGGATATCCTAGGTATTACGAATGTAATTACTACACAATCCTAAGTAGTAAATAACTACTAAACTACACATTCTCAAATAATTAGTCCAAACCCCCAAGTACTCACTCCACGTCCCCAAATACTTATTATACAACCCCAAGTACTTATTCCCATACAACCCCAAGTATTTTCTGTGAAACATTGAGCACCTACTTACAAAACAACTCCAAGTACTCACAATACAACACCAAATACTAACAACACAACCTCAAGAATTTACACCATGACACTAAATATTTACTACAAAATTTCATGAACAACTCCAAGTACTTATTATACAACCATAAGCACTGACTACACAACTAGTAATATATACAAAACAACCCCAAGTGATTACAATTCAACTCAAAATACCTTCTAAACTACGCAATGTACTTACGACAAACCCAAGTACATACTACGCAACCTAAAATATACGTATGCACGACAAATATCAAGTCATATTACCAAGAAATAATATTATTATGAAATAAAAACTTATAAAAAAAAACAAATATCATCCAGTATAACGATTATTCTATAGTTGGATCGAAATTCGTCAAATGTTTTTGAAATTTTTATTGAGGTATGCGGATGACAAATTTTAGAAGTTGGTGAAAGATTACTTGCTCCATTATTTTTTATGTAATATTGAAAAAAAATATTAATTTTGTATTAATTAAGGTTATGACATATTTTATCTTTCTCCGTAATTTTTTTTTTGTTGTTTTCCCTTATATGCTAAGAAAAATTATTGAGAATTTAAAAAAATGACATCTGTACATTACCATTTACGTATATGTAATTTTCGATCAAAATTTTAACAGTTTAATGCGTCTTGTAACAATAATTGTAACACATTAAAATAAGGAAAGCTTTATTGTGCATAATTGCTAGTTGATGTAATAAAAAAAAAAAAATTCTGATAGACTTTGGGTTGGTAATTAATTTCACGTGTATCTGTATCCCCACATTGTACATTATATTATAATTGTTTATATATCATCCCCATTTACTCGAGTTATAATATTGTCATTGATTTGGAATGGTTAGTAATTATAATGTTGTTGACAGGTACATTCTGATATCATGTGTCCTAAAAATGATGAAGAACTCACAAACATAATGGAAACAGCTGACCAAAATAAAAAGTTGTGCCTCATGTACCTAGTCGTCAATTCGGATAAATATGATGGGACCTTTAATGAAATGGCAAAAAAATATAGTTCAACTGAGTTCATTAAAATAGATATAGCTAAATTTGAAACTATAGATGGATTCCAGTTTGTCGTAGAAACGGAACCTACGATTCATTTTTACAAATTTGATTGCACTACAACCGCTATTCCTTTCGACCACGAGTCTGACTGGCCTAAATTAATAGAATATTTTGGCAAATTGAAGGTAAATAGTTAGTGAAAACTACCAGTTATACATGTTACTGTATTATCCTTAATTGGCCCAGAAATATTGTTAGATAAAACACTCATAAAAAAAAAAAAATAATGTAATTTTGACGCAGTGTATTAATTACTTTTTTATGTTGTTGTTAACAGAAAGAAACCTTTTGCCAATTCTCCGATAGCTATCAAGATGGTGTAAATTCTACACAAATATTACCAAAACAACAAAATCAGGTGCGGAAACAAAGAAAAACTTTGAAATATAAGAGGGGGGGACTGTTGTTTTAAAATAAAACATAAAGTTGAATTTAGTTAAAAAAAAAAAAAAAATGGTCTTGAGTCGCGATTGACATAACATAATTTTAGACTCAGAGTGGAGGAAGAGATTAGAGCACCGGTCGGCAACTGGTTGACCGCAGTTCGACTCCGGACAGCGGAAGGCAGAAATTTGGACCAGCAGCATATCTTACTTGATTATGATATTTACTATAATTAAAAAAAAGAAAATGTATATATTTCTCAAACTGTAAGACAGTAGCAAAATATGAGAAATTTCCGAAATTTTTAAAATGCTGTACTTAACTCAAAATTGATCAAATCTTTTTGACATTTTTATGAAATGTTTTCGTGATCATTGTAAAAGTTTCAAGTTCCTAGCTACAATATTTAAGAAGTTATATTAAAACGCAATTTTCAATTTTACGAATATTCCGGTGCTTGCATATTTTTCAGTTTTTCATCAATTTTTCAACAGATTTTCCTCTTTTTTGGAAAAAGTATTGAGAAATTCGGAAAACGACCTCTTTAAAGTAGTATCTGGGTGTAATTTGGAATCCATAAAGATACTGATCGAAACTTCTGAACAAGTATTTCTATAAGAAAAATAATTTACACTTAAAGAAAAAAAAATAAACATCGTTGTAAAATCTTAAGCTTCGTTACTTCGTTCAGAATCTAAAAAGATTGCTTAAGGTTTCCAATATTTTATCAGTACCATTAGTTACACTTAAAAGGACGTATGTATGACAAATATCAGGTCATATTACCAAGAAATAATATTTTTATGAAATAAAAACTTACAATAAAATCAAATATTATCCAGTACAACGATTATTCTATAGTTAGATCGAAATTCGTCAAATGTTTTTGAAATTTTTATTGAGGTATGCGGATGACAAATTTTAGAAGTCGGTGAAAGATTACTAGCTCCATTATTTTTTATGTTATATTGAAAAAAATATTAATTTTGTATTAATTAAGGTTATGACACATTTTATCTTTCTTCGTAATTTTTTGTTTGTAGTTTTCCCTTATATGCTAAGAAAAATTATTGAGAATTTAAAAAAATGACATCTGTACATTATCGTTTATATGTAATTTTCGATCAAAATTTTAACAGTTTAATGCGTCTTGTAACAATAATAATTGTAACACATTAAAATAGGGAAAGCTTTATTGTGCATAATTGCTAATTGATGTAATTAAAAAAAAAAAAATTCTGATAGACTTTGGGTTAGTCATTAATTTCACATGTATCTGTATCCCCACATTGTACATTATATTATAATTGTTTATATATCATCCCCATTTACTCGAGTTATATTATTGTCATTGATTTGGAATGGTTAGTAATTATAATGTTGTTGACAGGTACATTCTGATATCATGTGTCCTAAAAATGATGAAGACCTCACAAACATAATGAAAACAGCTGACAAAAATAAAAATATGTGCCTCATGTACCTAGTCGTCAATTCGTATAAATATGATGGGACCTTTAATGAAATGGCAAAAAAATATAGTTCAACTGTGTTCATTAAAATAGATACAATGAAATTTGAAACTTCAGATGGATTCCAGTTTGACGTAGAAACGGAACCTACGATTTATTTTTACAAATTCGATTGCATTACAACCGCGATTTCTGTCACTAACAAGTCTGAATTGCCTGGATTAATAGAATATTTTGGCATAATGAAGGTAAATAGTTAGTAAAAACTACCAGTTATACGTGTTATAAATATTATTACTGTATTATCCTTAATCGGCCCAGAAATATTGTTAGGTAAAAAACTCATAAAAAAAAAAAAAAAAAAAACGAATGTAATTTTGACGCAGTGTATTAATTGATTTTATGTTGTTGTTAACAGAAAGACAACTTTTGCCGATTCTCCGATGAATATCCAAATGGTGTAGATTCTTCACAAATATTACCACAACAACAAATTCAGGTACGGAAAGAAAGAAAAACTTTGAAACATAAGGGAGGGGGGGCTGTTAAAAAAAAAAAAAAATGAGTCACGATTAACATAACATAATTTTAGACTCAGAGTGGAGAGAAGGAGTTAGAGCAGCGGTCGGCCAGAAATTTGGACCAGCAGCATATCTTACTTGATTATGACATTTATACTATAATTTAAAAAAAAAGAAAATATATATTTTTCTCATACTGTAAGACAGTAGCAATCAACCTGGCTAGAATGTTTGATCAATACTCTTGTTGGGTGTGTTGAAAATGTCTTATTGTTCTTTATATTATTAATTTCCTTCATTCAGAATCGACTTATTAAAGAAATTATTTATAGTTTCTTTAAAATTCTACACACCCACCAAGAGTATCTGACTCGATTAGCGATGAATATCCGTGGTATCTAAATTCGTCAAATGTTTTTGAAATTTTTATTGAGATATGCGAATGACAAATTTTAGATGTCGGTGAAAGATTCGAGTTTCTAACTCCATTATTTTCGATGTAATATTAAAAGAAAATTTCAATTTTTTATTTATTCAAGTTATGACATATTTTACCTTTCTTCGTAAATTTTTTGGTAGTTTTCCCTTATATGCTAAGAGAAAATATTGAGAATTTAGAAAAATGACATCTGTACATTACCATTGATATGTAATTTTCGATAAAAAAATTTTAACAGTTTAATACGTCTTGTAACAATAATTGTAACACATTAAAATAGGAAAAGCTTTATTGTGCTTACGTAATTTTAAAAAACACTAATAGACTTTGGGTCAATCATTAAATTCACATGTATCCGTATCCCAACATTATACATTATAATATTATTATTTACACAGAGTGATTTTTTAAGCGTGCTCATCCCTACTTTTGGCCGTAAAAATGCAATTTTTTTTTTTTTTGGAATCAATTTTTGAATTTTTTTCCGGAATGTTCAAGTTACTATAAAATCAATATATTTCATAACTCATTTTTTTCATGTCACCTTAAGGGTGTCCTGTGGAGATACAAATTCTCTTTTTTCAAATGGAAATATTTTATTTACTGAATTATACTCGGGTTATTTTTCTGTGAATTTTGATGTATTGCAATTAAAATTTGAACTAGTAGTTTTTGAATTATTCAAATTTAAATATTAAGGAAAATTGTCACTTGGGCACATATTTAGTTACGTCCGTAGTTCGTAATTATTATAAATATATCCAATTAACTTTTAATCAGAAATAATTAGTCAAAATGTTCATAGATATCATGTCGTGTGTACGAGATTAAATTTTTCATTTACAAAATATTAATTATTCAGGTCGTCTTATCTCATTTACCTATTAGGAATAAATTAAAAAAAGCCGGACATACTTCGCACGATGGGTGTACTTCGCACGACAGGTGGTATTCTCTTGACGGGCGTATTATATTTTAAAGAAACGATAAATCATTTCTTCAGTAAAACGATTCTGAACGAAGG
>JAIPRM010003979.1:2800-12943 GCA_025469315.1 Stegophylla sp. TES_Ste_2020 | reverse complement strand
CCGGTTCTTTAGAGATATTGATCGAAACTTTTGGTCCAGTATTTCTATACGAAAAAGTGTTCACAGAAAGAGAAAAAAAAAAAAGAAAAAAAAAGAAAAAAAAGAAAAAAAATAAATAAATAAACATCATTGTAAAATCATAAGCTTCTTCACTTCGTTCAGAATCTAAAAAATATGTGCCCAAGTGACAATTTTCCTTAATATTTAAATTTGAATAATTCAAACACTACTCGTTCAAAGTTTAATTTCAATACATCAAAATTCACAGAAAAATAACCCGAATATAATTCGGTAATTAAAATGGAGGGGGAGGGTAGCCATTTGAAAAAAGAAAGTTTGTATTTCCACAGGACACCCTTAAGGTGATATGAAAAAAATCAGTTATGAAAAATATTGGTTTTATAGTAACTTGAACATTCCGGAAAAAAAATCCCAAATTTTGCATTTTTACGGCCAAAAATGGGGGTTAGCACGCTTAAAAAAATCACCCTGTATATCGTCCCCATTTACTCGAGTTCTATTATTGTCATTGATTTGGAATGTTAGTAATTATTATGTTGTTGACAGGTACATTCTAATATCCATCGTCCTAAAAATGATGATGAACTCACAGAAATAATGATAACAGCCGACCAAAATAAAAATATGTGTCTCATGTACCTAGTCGTCGATTCAGATAAATATGACGAGCTCTTCAATAGAATTGCACAAATATATAGTTCAACTGTGTTCGTTAAAATAGATATAACTAAATTAAAAACTATAGATGGATTCAAGTTTGTGGTAGAAACGGAACCTACGATTCATTTTTACAAATTTGGATGCACTACGACCGCGATTACTGCCACTCACGAGTATCAAGTGCGTGACTTCATAGAATATTTGGACAGATTGAAGGTAAATAGTTATATTGTTATACTGTATTGTCCTTAATTGGCCCAGAAATATTGTTAGGTTAAAAACTCATAAAAAAAAAAAAAAAAACTAAAATAATTTTGACGCAGTGTATTAATTGCTTTCATGTTGTTGTTAACAGAAAGAAGAATTTTGCCAATTCACCGAAGATGATGAAGATTCATCACAAATGCAAGAACAACAAAGTCAGGTGCGGAAACAAAGGAAAACCTTGAAACATAAGGGGGTTATGTTGTTTTAAAGTAAAATATAAAGTTAAATTTAGTTAAAAAAAAAAAAATGGTTATGAGTCACGATTGAAATAACATAATTTTAGACTCAGAGTGGAGAAAAGAAGTTAGCGCAGCGGTCGGCAAATACAACATTTTTAGATTCTGAACGAAGTGAAAGAACTAGTGTTTTTACAATGATGTTTATTTTATTTTTATTGTAATTATTTTCCGTAGACACTTTATTGTATGGATAAATTTATTCAAAAATCTCGGTCAGCTATTTTTTGAAACCGAATTAGCCCCTAGTTGGAAATTTAGAGTTTAGAAAGGTTATTATTTGAATTTCTCAATTTTCCATTTATTTATTTATTTATTATTATCTTTTTTTTTTTTAAAAAGCAACTCAAAATTTGACAGAAAAAACTCAGAATTCATTATTTTTTGATCCAAACTTTATAAAGATTTTAACATATGAAAACAATAATATTAGAAAAATTTTGGCAAAATAATATTATTTTAAAAATTTGAAAAAAAAAATATTGAGCATTTATTTAACACTGTATTTCTCATTAATTTTTTTATTATTTATTTTTTATATTTATTATCGATTTATTAGATGAAAAATGTAAAGTAAAGTAAAGTAAAGGCAAGAAATCCAGGCACACTTCGCACCACGGATATTCTTCGCTCTTCGGGTCAAATACTCTTGTTAGGTGTGTTGAGAATGTCTTATTGTTCTTTATATTATCAACTTCCTTCTTTCAGAATCGACTTGTTGATGAAATTATTTATAGTTTCTTTGGTTATGTTAGGGCGTTGCGTATAAAATATATTGACACTATAAGACATATAATTCACTTACATCCCTATGTACCTACCTATATTATATTATATTATTAATTTTAACTAACTAGACGTGTAAATAACTCCAATGTTGTTGTTGACAGGAACATTCGGGCAATGTGGTCCAACATCCCGAGGATGCTGATCATCTCTTGGATGCGTTGAGAACAGCTGCCGATAACGACCAACCGTCTGTCATATTCATACACAGAGATGACGATGATAATTTGGATTCGATCATTAGAAAATTGGCATCACTGTTCGAAGACGCGTTGATCATTGATGTAGACGATAATAATTTTGACGATACAGGAAAATTATACGATAAAGACGCGCAACCTTCATTAATCTTTGGACACAATACAGAACGCTTTACTCCCCCTGATCACGATCAATCGAAAAGCGAAGTATCAGATAACGAGGATATGTCGGTGAGTATAAATATTGTGATATAATTTTAAATTGACGGTTGTACCTTGCATATCAAACTACTGTGAATCATTTCAACCGGAACCAACAGGTATTGTGTATTATCTGTTGATATTCAGTATATTATAAATTAAATGAAAAAAAAATAAAATTATTATGAATCATTGTATTCATTTAGAGTTTCGGGGGATTGACGATGTAGCTTATGAAATAATCGCATCATGTCGAACCGTAGAGATCATGATAACATTATGTTTACAACACATTAAACTCTAATGCAAATCTAATTAAATTTAACATTTTAAAAGAAACATTTATAAATAAAACTAACGCAACATGGATGCAGCGCATTAACTATTTTTATGTTTTTGGTAACAGTTAGAAGATTATGAACTAGCCATAGAATTAGCCATACAACGATCAAAAGATGAACGTGATACGCAGTTGGCAAGCCGTGGAGAAGATAATCAGGTGCGAAACCAGAAAAAAAACTTAGAGGGGGTTATTTTGTAATATAATAAAACTTAAAATTAAGTATGAATACGTGTAATAATATGAGCTTCCAATGAAATTAATTTTAGATCCTGAGTGGACCGCAGCGACTAGTGTTTTCAAACTGATTTTTTTTTTTATTTGTTCTATGGATACTTTTTCGTAAAAAAATACTCTTGCGAAAGTTTCGATAAGCATGTTATACCTCTATATGGTACTTTTGATGGTCAGGTGGGGGAGGTAGTTATGGAGGGGATATAGGGAGGGGTGCATGATCGAGTAAATATGACGGTGACGTTGGACTACGGTTGGGTGGTGAAGTGAAGGGGGTAGTTTGGGGGGTGGCAATGTATTAGTATAGAACATACATTATTATCCTACTTATTTAAATAATTCGTAGATGTGTAGTAGTTGATGAATTGTACAAGAGTAATACTAGTATGTAGTGAGTTAAAAGAGCGATTTCCTTATTGTACCTATTTACTTATATGACAGCACTTGAGATTAGTTCATCAAAATCACTCACAGCCCCGTGTACATACGTACATATTTTTATTATTCTACTTGATTACGTGTATTGTATTAACTATATTGCTGTTATCAACAGGCACCTACTGAGAATAGGATCCATCATCCCAAGAATACTGATCAACTCTTAAACATACTGCAAGACGCTGATAAAAATGGAAAATTATGTCTCATGTACCTAGTCATCAATACCGATGAATACGATCAGATGTTTATTCAATTGGCAAATATATTCAAATTGACAGTGTTCATCAAAATAGACACGGCCACATACACTTGTTCTAGTAAATACAGATTTGTTGTAGAAGAACAACCTTCGATTATTTTTCGTAAATTTAGACGCAATACAAAAGCGTTTTCTACCACTAACATGGAAGAGTTGTCAAACAAAATAATAGAGAACCAAAATATTCCGGTAAGTAGTCAGTAAATGAGTTAGTAAAAACTACCGGTTATATCTGTAACAAATTTTTACAGTATTTTCCTTACTAAATGTTGGACTAAAAATAATATCATATCGTATCCAATTCATATATGACTTATTTCACTCAAAAGCAGTGGTATTATTGTTTTTGTGGACAGTAAACGTGAATTGAATGAAATAAGTGAAATTATTATTAATAATTGAAATAGTTTAATGATTCTGAGTTTAGGTACAAGCGAAACGGATCGTGAAAAAATAATAATATAATCTTTATTAACAGAAATTAAATTCCAATTTACAATGTAATATGTACAGTGACAGATATAATAATTATAATAATATATAATATAACAAAATTATAGTAATGTTACCTGTAGAGTAAATAAAATATAATAATAATAATAATAATAATAACAATATGACATAATGCAATAAAAATACAATTATTCAAGAATTAACTTAAATTTTTCTAAATCTAACAACAATAAACTTATTATGTATAACTTTATATACCATTATAATATATTTACTACTTAAAAACACCAATTGATGCAAATTCAACTAAATTCAAAATTTAAAAGTTAACAAAACAATCGAATAAAACTATAAATGTAATATGGATGCATTGCACTAACTACTTTTGTTGTTGTTGACAGGATGCTAATTTAACACAAAATACAACCCCATATGCTGCAGATTATTCGCAAACCCGTGAACAACAACGATCAGACGCAAATTTGAAAGAAATAACTATCAATAAATTCTAGAAGTCTTGGGGGGGGGAGGGATTCATGACTACCGAGAGTCCTCCTCATGATACGCCTTCGAACGCTGTTGCCTATCTGCAGCTTCAGTCCTAGCACTACGTTTTTCTTCTACTATTTATTTACAAGCTACTTCGTGTCATCAACAACATAAAAGTTATTTAATATACAACATGATAATAATAATTTTGTACTACTATCATTAGTATTAATAATTTTATATTGTTGATGACAGGAAGTAGTTTATAAACGATAGTTAGGGGAAAAAAACGTAGTACTGCAGCTGCAGATAGGGGTAAAAACATTCAAAAGCATAATATCAGAGGGAAAGATCTCGATGATCATAAATCCCCCTCCCCCAAACTTCGGTAATTGTATATTTATTTAAAAATCGACACATGTGTTTCCGTAAATTATTTTCATTAATTATTTAACTTTTTCCGCAAATATTATTTATTTATTTATGTAACTGTCGACGGCGCATCTACCTGTAAAAAGCCACCACACCGTACCATTCACCATTCACGGTCTATCCGACATCGTTGTAAGACCTACTCTGTCAAAATTACTAGATTAAGAAGATGGTACTACCCGAACTCAGCGGACGGGATGTATTCTAATCAATATTACAGTAGTTGGCGTATTCTGGCATTCCATCCAAGTCCTCAACGCATTTTATGAGACAATACTACCATATCATTCGCTTGATTTAGTCCGTTTCCCCGTCAAGACTTTCATCATCTTATTTTTATAATTTTATTGTTGTATATGTATATACATTTTAATTCTTTATCTAAAATAATTATATTATCAATTATTATGCACTTGCTTTAAATAAACTCGTATTGTAAAATAATTTTCCACATTAAAATTGCATTTTATTATTATTATCATTTGTCAGTTTCATTGTTCCTCGCTAAAACCTAACCTAACCAATATAATATAATATTTTTTCGTAGCAATTCGACATATATTATGTGAGTGAGATCATATTAAAATTTCAAGTTGAAATATTAAGAATTAAAATTTCTATTACATATTTACTAATAAAAAACGAGAAATTTAAAAAATTTTCAAAATGCTGTTCTTGACTAGTAGTTGAGTTAAGTACTTATGGTACTTAACTCAAAATTAATCAAACGTTTTTGAAATTTTTATATGAAGTATTCTCGTGACCATTTTAAGTAGTCGATGAATGGTTTAAATTTCTAGCTACATTATTTTTAAATTTATATCAAGAAACAATTTTAAACTTTATGAAAATTCTGGTAATAGCATATTTTGCTCATTTTTTGTTAATTTTTTAACAGATTTTCCTCGTTTTTGGAAAAAAGAATTGAGAAATTTGAAAAGTAACCTATTTGAAGTATTAACTAGATGTGATTTTTGATCTTAGGGTTGCTGATCGTAACTTTTGAACAAGTGTTTCTGCACGAAATTTTGCTTTCAGAAATAATATAAGAAATAAAATCATTCGAAAATCATAACCATCTTCGCTCCGCTCGGGATTACAAAATTGTAAGTTGTGACCTTATTTTCCAAAAGTGCTGTTCGAGAAAAATTTCAAGAAGATGCGTGTAGTTGATTTTGAACTTAGACGCCTAAATTATCGAATAACGTATAAATACGTGTTGAAATAATTGAAAACTATTAAAATATGGTATTTACTGACAACCGGTTTACTCGTTTATTCGCCAAAAAATAGTTAAGTTAAATTCTCATTCTCGTCGAACAATTAGATGGTAGGAAAAAGATCATTTAAAACTTTTAAAAACACACTTTGTTCTCTATTCCGTATTAATTATAATAATTGCAGTAATTTTATTCAAACGAAACAATTGGCAATAATATAGACTACAACTGATACAAATACATTAATTTATTTTTTATTTTTTTTTGAAAACAAAAATTAAACTACGTTGGCATATATATATATATATACTTGACGTGTGATTTGTAAACTGAACATTTGAGATCAATCGATTGTGAAAAACAGTTTCACGTAATAAGAATAATTCAATATTTAATTTATAATAATATTATAATTTTCAAAACATCCAGAAAACACTGTAAAAATGTGTACTAACGGGACATTGCTTTCACTGATGATTATTACATTTTGCTTGGCTCCAGTAAGTATATATAATATTTTATGTTTGGGAACAATCATAGAAGCGAAGATAATAATTATAATAATTCTTTATTTAAGGTAATAATTTCCAATTACAAATAATAAAATACAATACAATTTTCCATATAATAGTATATACAATGTATACTGAAAATAAGTAGATAACAATTGTATAATCTTCTTCTTCTTATCGTGTCCGAATTGTGCCAATTGTATAACAAATTAACATAGATATAGAAATAACTTAACGTGTGTACATAATGCATTAAAATAAACTATTAAAGTACAAAATATGTTCGACACACACAAACACACATATATACTAGGCAAAGCCTAACTGGGGCTCCACCTCAGACCCCAAAGTCTCTATGGGTGTGCTTCGCTTTTGCAGATTCCACCTCGATTACGGATGAATTAAGTCCTCAATTGTAAAGATACATGGATTTATTTTATTTTTTTAGCGTGAGTGGTATGCAAAACTGTTTACGTTTGGTATAAAATTCAGTTGATAAAACTATAAAAATTTCAAAAAAAAAACGTTATGAAAAAAAAAAAAAAAATTAAAATATCCCATTTTAATCATTCATCCCATTCATCCGTGGAGGAGAGAATGTAAAATATACATTTATCTATTTCTGGCAGGCACGGATTCAGAGGTGGGCTATGGGGGGGGTGCTCGGGCACCCCCTGTCACATTAACCACACTACACAAAATTATTAACTGACTAAAAAATATGATATTTTTTAACGCAATTGCTTGCCACACTTAGATGAAATTGAAATGCAATAAAGTGTAGGCATATAAATTTATTATAAAAAAGCTGTGTATATACTTCTCACCATGGGTTTTGTTCGATCATTAAATGGGATTTGTAGGTGTATTAAATTTTAAAGAAACGATAAATCATTTTAAACTCTAAAGGCATTTTTCTCGACATTTGAGTAGTTTTTCCATAATTTTGAACAAACTATTGATGATTTGAAAAAATTCTGATTCATAAAATTGCTGGTCGAAACTTATGGACAAGAATTTCTAATATGAAAAAATAAAATAAACATCATTTTAATAACACTAGCTTCTTCACCCCACTCGGAATGTAAAACGTAAAAAAAAACTGAGTAGATCATTATAGTAAATTAAACAAATGAAGTGGACAATTTATTAAATGTTTTTTTTTTTTATTTCTAATAGAGATATAAATATATAATTTATTTTACATAGAGATTTATATTAAGATGTAATTAGTAGTTAGCTGCTATTAGTATTTAGTTCTACTGACTGAGCACCCCCTATTTATAATTTCTGGATCCGCACCTGATTTCTGGTGTAAATTCTAATGAGTTTTAATTGAATAAAAAGTAACAGTTAATGCGTTCACAAATTCTATATATATATATATATATATATATATATCGGTATATAATGAGATTATTTAGTCACATTATCTGTAATGAATACTTTAATGTTCTTTTCCCCCGAACTCACTAAAACGCCTCGTCATATAGTTGACCATGGCCTTATAACCAAATATAGTAGACTCTAATAATAAACCGAGTTTGTCTCTGTCTATGTCTGGTGTAAGTTAGATTTAAATTAAATTAAAAATTGCTGACAAAAAGGTGAAAAACTAAAAACTACCCAATTTATTCATTCACTCTTGGAGAGGAGTGTATTGTGAAATATTTACTTTTTCCGAATTTAACCGATGTAAATGCTAATAGGCTTTCGTTTGAAAAAAAAAAATTTCGAAAAAACCGAGAATTTTAAGTAACAATTAACGTGTCTGCACAATTGACTTAATTTTGGGCGGCACCGATCACGGAAATACCGGTCGAAATCAAAGTCGAGCGTAAAAATGATCAGATTTCTTTCATTTTTTCAGGATCACTTTATACCATAACTGCTTACGTTTTGTGTAAATTTGAGTTCATCAAACTGAAAATTTAAAACTAAAAGCATCCCGATTTATTCATTCACCCTTGGACAGGGCGGTGTAATAAACTTTATCCGAATTTTGCCGATGTAAATTTTAATTGGCTATCGTTTGGAAAAAATTTCAAAGAAATCCTAGCATTTTAAGTTTTAACGCGTTTGTAAATTCTGCCTTGTCTTATTATATTATAAGATGTATGTACATAAACTCTGGCGTTTCGAAACATTCACAACTCAAAAATTCCCCGTTTTTATTTACCAGAAGTCAATTTTCACGTAGGTACTTTTACTTAGTGGGTAATTATTTACAGGGTTTTAAATTATTCATAATTACGGCTCAAATGTGCTTGTAATATTTTATTTTCCAATGCGTCATCAAAAGTAACAATAGTTTATTTCATTTTTAGACACACCTGTCTTTACAGCTGCACGTATTCACCAACTTAATTAATACCGTGAGTCATACATGCGATGAAATGTTTATAGGAAATAACGACATAAATAAAATTTAAAATGCGCAAATTATTCAAAAAATTACTATTAGAGATGATAATATTTAATAAATTTGAAAAATATTTATTTCAAACATTATATGTATTTGTTACGAAGAAAGTCAACATTTTAAGTTTGTTTGCTTTATACATCATTATTTAAGAATAATAATAACAACGACGTCTACGTCAAAGTCGGGCAATGAGTAGTTAGAAATTCAAAGCCAAATTTGGAAAGTTACCTATTATGTATATTTCTAACTTAACTAGTTGGTATTAAGTGGTTTACACACTGGCAGCGCGAAGGGGTATTATATAAAGAAATTGCTTCATGTCCAAAAGTTGGGGGAAATATATCCGGCTTTCTTGTCTAAACTTTACTTTATTTTTACAATGCGAAATGATATAAAAACATTTATTGTTTTTTTTTTTTTTACGTCCAAATGTCTTTGACCCCGTCAAAGACGTCTATAGTGTGTAAGTCGCTTTAATTTATAATAACTTTTGTATTTAATGTGCAAAATAATTTAATTCTAACTCGTTGAAAACAGTGAGTTTTTAGTAATAATAAGTTTTAAACAATAATTTTAAAAAATCGAAAATTACCCAAACCGTGCATGCAATAATTTGTAAGTAATGATGAATAATATCAATATTATTGAGTAGGTAATTTAAATTTTATGATTAAAACATTCTTCATGTTATATTATGTCTATGGTTGTAACCAGGGGGCTAGGAAGTGCTTAACCCCTCTAAAAATATTTCTAGCCTCTGTTGAAATTCATACAAAATTCTCTCAAAAACCAGGACAAACTTTTGAGTAAGGATTCAGTAGGTATTTGTGGATCTACGACAATTGAGCGCACGACAATTAAGCGAAGACAGTTGAGCGCGCGACAATTAAGCGCTTCGAAAATTAAGCGCTGAGACAATTGAGCGCAATGAATAATAATGAAAAATAAAAAAATAAGTCATTGTATT
>JAIPRM010003978.1:0-24311 GCA_025469315.1 Stegophylla sp. TES_Ste_2020 | reverse complement strand
AATTAGGACAGAAAAAAAATTTCAACAAAATCTGTTTGCCATAATAATAATAATTAAATTATCGCGAAGCTTATGCAATTTCACATAAAATAATAATCATTAATTGTTATGTAATTGTATTTATTTTGATTTAAAAATAAATTCCAGGGGGGGGGGTTTGAACCCTGAAACCCCTTCCCTGGCTACGGCCTTGACGCCGTCACCCTTTAGAAGTTGCTACCCATTACAAAATAATATACTCATTTTGTTTTCTCTTAATACGATTAATTGAATACCTATACTATGCGTGTAGGCGGGAAAACAATGTCATATAATATAGGGTAACTTATGAGGATTTCACCCGTCGCAATAAATCTCCCGAGATAATAAAAACACAAAATTAAATTTATTTAATTTCATGTTTTCATTGAATTTGTTCCAAATTTTATTATTTTCGAAAATTTTGATGATAATCGTTTGGTATATTTTATTTTTCTCATTAATCTAATTATATCTAATAATTTACTTTCCACAAAAAAAAATATACATTATATATTATGTAATTATATTGTTTTAATATATATATATATATATCAGGGGTGGCCAACCTATGCCAAAATTGGCACGTAAGCTGAATTTCAGTGGCACGAGGGAAAATTTCAATAAACTTTGATTTTTTTCTGGCGTAAAAGCTTATGATTTTACAAAGAAGTTTATTTTTCCTCCTACTGTAAACATTTTTTTCGTGTAAATATACTCGTCCAAATATTTCAACCGACAACTTTTTGAAACAGAATTTTCAGTTTTACATTGAAAATTTTTACACAGCATAAAAAGTTATTTCACGTAATTTTATTTCAGTTTGATTATATTTATTTGGTTACTATAGAAAATTTGATACCAACCGGTTAATTTGTTGTATATTATTAGGTATTATTATGTTGACCACGGTAACACGCAATACATGTAAGTCAATAAATGTAATTTTTTTAATGATATATTATATTTTCAACTTTGGTAACCACGTAACGATAGCTCCACTCAGAATCGTTTTATTAAAGAATATTGTTTTATCGTGTCTTTGGAAATTCAACACACCCACTAAGAATATCCCACCTAAGGAGTGATTAATACCCATGTGTTTTGATATTATCTCGTATTATATTCAAATACACACGATTATTCTAGAAAAAAAAAAAAAAAACAACGCCCTAGTGGCATTTATCGTATACATTTTTTGAAAAAATACCTCGAAGAGGGATTAAAACATCCCCCAAAGCTTCCCTTAATTATGCCTATAGCTGATGTATGTTATGTCATTTGTCAACGTATCAATGTCTAAGATAAAATTAAAATTATATGCCTACGTATAATGTGTATATAACATTCGTTCAAGTTTTTTCTACTTATAAAAATGAATCTTTTTTTTTTTTCTAAAACACGGTCATTGTTATTTTTCGAGTGTTGAACCGTAAATAAATTAAAAATTAACGTTAATACGAGTGTTACTGCTAATTACTAGAGAGCCAAGATATTACCTCTTTTGAAAATAACCGCAACATATAAACATAATGAATTTATGACATAGAAAACATATTAAAATGTCCTTAACATGTTATTTTATGACTAGTTATTATATAAAAAAAAAAAAAAAAAATGCTCTCAAATTAATTATAATACAATTTTTATGTTAACAATAATTACGTTTTACAAACATTTTTACTTATGAAAATTTAATGGAGTTTAAAAGTATTTTTTAACATTATAGGGGGGTTAAAAAATTATTAGAATAGTCGTCATAAATACTGTACCTAATTAATGTCCAGCAAAATTAATAACAATAAAAATCATGGTTTTTCTCTGTCTAAAAAATGGAAAATTGTTTAAAAATTACAATGCGAAATGCCTCCAAAGTATCAAATTGTTTACTTAAATATTTCGAAAGCCGAAAATACAATTAAGTATAATAATAATAATAATAATACAATTTGTAATTTACATATTTGTTGTATTGTATGAATTGTTGTTGAAACAAATCGTAAGCTTAGAAGTAATTATTGTATAAATCATTTTGAAAAAAAAAAAAAAGTAATAGGTAAATAAATAAAATGAAAAACTTGCCTAAATCCGAGGCCTACTAAAAGTAATCGCAGCATGTAAAAAATTCCTAAATCCGCCTCTGATTATTTTCATTTTATTATTATTATTATTATTAAACTAGCTATTGAAATGATAGTTTGTTTATTTATTGTATACCGTAATGATTTTTATCTACATCATCATCATTATCATCATCATCATTGTCGTCATACACTGTATTGATAGTAAATTTATCAGAGATAGTATTGTTCATAGCTCGGGTTAAATGGGGGGGGGTGGTGGTGATCGAAGGGTTGACAATCGTGATTTTTCTCCCTTTCAGTAGACTATTGTTGAAAAATCACCCGATAAAGTGATCTTAAATGATCGAAAAAACGTGTAAACATATAAAAATTCCAAAAAAAATATTTTGTTCTATGTGTTGATTTTCAAAGAGCTAGAAATGCGTTTCGAACAAACTCAAAGGTACATTATTCCAAGGTCAAAGGTATAAATCTTACCAGTAAATAATCGTTGCTTCCCCTTAAAATGATCCTAGATTTTCCCTTGATCATACGCACACCTATTATTATTATTTTCATTAAACCAGGGAAACAACCATTGAACATTAAGTACCGTTACGTTTATTTATGGTATAGATTATACAGTAACCATTATCGTCGCCATTGTTATCGTTATACGTGTACACGGGGGGTTGATTTGGTTTTTTAAATTAAAATTTCTTGTCCGGCATTAGTCGTGTGAAGAGGGTGCATCGCATATGCATGACCGATAAACGTAAAAATTTGGTTTCCTAATAATATTGTTAAAATTACTCCAATTATTTATTTTCACGTTAATAATGAAAAATTCAAAATTTTAAATTATGATTGAAATGTTGGTCCGTTATCGAAACCAATTATTGTAAATCAAGAAACTATCGAATAAAGCATTAAAAAAAAAAAAAAAAAAAATTGTGTTTATGTTCACGTAGGGTGGTGATAATATTGTATTTTATTATAATTTTCAAAAGGAGAAAAAATAAAAACAGACAAACACAATTATTGTAAAATATCTATACTTTCTTCGCTCTTTACTAAAAATATCAAGTAAGAAAATCAAAATTTTACAAAATTTTTGTAAATTTACGTAAATTGTACCGGTGAGGTACATACATTTTATATTTCTCATAATTATTATTTTATTTATTTTTGATGGGGGCTAAGCCTCCTTAGACCTCCTACTTATCAACCTTGCTAATCCCGACGCTAAGCGTTTCGAAAAACCATATATACGCGAAATCGAAACGTCCGCGTTGAAAAATAAAATATAATCTCGAAATACACCGGGTGAGAGTGTGGGGGGGGGAGACGTGCTCAATCGATAGTAATATTCCTATATTATCATTTTCATTTTTAGATTCTGAACGAAGTGAAGAAGCTAGTGTTTTTACAATGATGTTTATATTTTTTTTTTTTCTGTGTACATATTTTCGTATGGTAATACTTAAGTTTCGATCAGCAACTTTTCGAAACCGGATTTGCCTCTAGATGGTACTGTAGAGAGGTAATTTTTTGAATTTCTTAATTCTTCAACTTTTTGGAAAAAACTAAACAAAAACGACTCGGAAACGCATCATTTTTCGATCCGAACTATGTATGAAAATTTAAACGTAAATAGAAAATAATATGAAAAAGACTTTGGCTTATTTTTTTTTATTATTGACTTCCCTCGTTCAGAATAGTTTTTTTTGTATCATCGATGATATTATGATATTTTATCGTTTCTTTAAAATTCCAACACGGCCGTCAAGAGAATCCCACCCGACGTGCGAAGAACACTATATATATATATATTTTTTTTTTCATCGCTATTTGTCGACATTGTGCGCACGTGTGCACGTGTGTGTGTGTGTGTGTGTGTGTGTCACTATCGTCGTCGATTTTATCGTCGCGGCACTCGGAGTGACGGAGGGGTGGAGGGGGGCGTTGGCGATTGGTCGAATGGGGGCGGGCGGGGGGCGGGGGGTTCTTGGGGGGGTGAACGAGGGGCGGTGAGCCGCGGACGAGGAGGAGAAAAAAAAAAACGCAGCGGTGACGCACGGACGACGGACGACCGACAGATGCGTCGGGTTGCGGGCGCCCCGGAATCATCGAGAGGGGAGGCGCGCGCGTGTAAGGTGGTTGCCGCGCCGAAACATCGATAATTCCAGTGGCGCGCGCTGGACAAAACTCTCTCGGCGGCGGCGGCGGCGGCGTCGGTATAACAGAATGAAGCCGCGGCCGCCAGTGGCATCGTATCCGCCGCTTGACGTGGACCACCGTCGTCGTTAGTAGTCGTCGCGCTCCCCCCCGACGAGCTCGCCCGCGGCCGACCGCACAAAAAAACCGCACGCGATCAACCCGCGGCCGGAACGCTTCGGACACGTGTGTGCGCGGCTTTCGAACGACGCGCGAAATCTCTTTTTTTTTTACAATAATATTTCGTCATTCGAATTGATATTCGAATTGAAAATATTTGTATAAAAAAAAAAAAAAAAAAAATATTCATTATTTTTTTTTTTTTTTTTTTGATTTTTCGTCGTCGAACCGAATTCTGTGACGATTATACCCGCCGTTATTATATATTATACTCGCGTAATAAAATAATATTATCCATTAAAGTGTTACACCCGGCACTCGGTGTCTTCGTTTTTGGGCGTGCGCTCCGTCGGTGGTAATCAAAAAAAAAAAAAAAAAAAATTCGTCCGCTAGCGTCAAACGGTATATTATTTATATTATATAGAACGAGAAATAATATTCATTTATTATTATTTTTTTTTTTTCTATCACCTCTCGTCTAATTATTATTATTATTATCATCATCATCATCATCATTGAACTGATATCGTGTATCGCGCATAATATTTCGTCCGCGCGATCGCCGCCGCATGGAGGAGACGTCGTCATGATAGAGCCGAGGGCGTGCACCGTCACCACCGCACACAGTGAGTAATGCATACTCGTTCCCAGGTCGATTATTTTTAATTTTTGGGCGATAATTAATTACCCCCGGGGGGGCGCCACTCTTTTCGTCCCGTTTCCCCGTAGTGCGACCACCGGTCGGTCGACGGTTTCTCTCCTCCCACCCGCGACGACCGTCGTTTCCGACAAACGCCGCCGACGGAAATGGTGTGTGTGTGTGTGTATAGTGTGGCAGCGAAAACGCGAAACCTGTTGCCATCCGCGGTATTTATTGATAAATTGACCCCACCCCCAGCCTCGCCAAACCCCGTCGTTCCGACGCCGATTTCGACGACGTGGTCGCATTCCAATGATAAACAAACATAATCATAATAATAATATAATATTCGCGATTGTTCATACCGGGGAGGGGGGGGGTGGCAGTCATAGGGTTTTTCTGTAATATTACGCGATTTAAGTACAATTTAAGCACAGGCTCAGAGACGGATTTACATTATTGCCGTCCCTAGGCAACTGTTTTTTTTTTTTTTTTTTTTTAACGCCAGAAAAATTTTTTCTACCGTTCATATGACGTGTAAGACGTGAATTTTGAAGCGAAAATATTTTTTTTTTGACTAAATAATCAATTTTTACCTTCAATAATCGTTCTATTTGTGAAAATAGGATATCAATACCAGTCTCAAAAACGAAAATGTATTATAAAATCAAATAAAAATATTATTAACAAATTAAAAATATTCTTCAAAATTAAAATTAAGTATTTAACAATCATGTAATAATCTATATAGGTACTTTAAAGTTATTTTTAGGTGTAAATAATCAAATATTTAGTCTTAATAAACCATTTAGTCACCCCTACATTTCACAGAGAAAAAAAATTAAAAAACGACAATTCTCATAATATTATTATTTTTTAGGTATATAAACATCAGTAATAGTTCAAATAAAATATCTAACACTTTGGTAAACGGTTTTAAAATAAAAAATATTTTTGAAATATAAAAATGTACGACTGCAATATTGTTACTTTGAAGTCGGTTAAAATATAATTTCAACACGAAATTGCCGCTTCAGAAAATTTTCCGCCCTAGGCAACTGCTTTGCCTGACGCTAAATCTGCCACTGAGTAGGCTTGATTCGGGTGGCTGAGCTCCGAAAACACAGTCGCACCACTTGTAGCATCTGTGTGCATATGTTATTTAATCGTATTCGAAAAAAAATAATATATTATTCAATAATTTGGTATATATATATATATATTGTTAACAAAACTAATAACTTTTTTTTTTTTTTATTGATTAATTTATAAATTTGAAATTATTGTAGATTTGTGACCAATGAACTCACCGAAATTGAATTGATATTGATTTTCGAAAATAATAATAATGATAATAATTTTTAGGAGTAGCAAAACTAACTCGTTACCTCTTAGTGTAACCGTAATAGTTAATAATGCTGCATTATAGTCATTATACATGCTCCTTTTGTATATACATATATATATATATATTATAGTGTTGGAGAAACGTATAGATTTTTTGCGACACAGATTAAACATTTATAATACGAGCATGTGGAAACGAATACGAAATATGTGGATGAAAAGCAAAAAAAAAAACCACACACACAATATGCGCTGAGTAAAAAAAAGAATAAATAAAAAAAAAAATACTCGAATAGAACGCGAAAAAATATTTTGTCCCTCCCCCCCCCGTTTTGAATTTTCATTTACCATTCAACATGCATGTGCACGCGTACAAAAAACTTTCATTAACCGAAAATTAAATATACTAATCGAAACGGACGAATTTTTCTCTCATAATATACGCGTTCAGTTTGAACATTAAAATGATAATAAAAGTGTGCATTTCGCTCGTCGGGTGGGATTCTCTTGACGGGTGTATTGAATTTTAAAGAAACGATAAATCATTTCTTCAATATGACGATTCTGAACGAAGAAAGTTAATAATATAAAGAACAAATATGAAAAAAAATTGTCCAAAATTTTTTTTTAACATTTCCAAAATTTTCTTGCGCCAAAATCTTTCTTATAATATTATTTTCTACCTATGTATAAAAATTTTCATATAGTTCGGATCAAAAAATGACGGTTTCCGAGTCGTGTTTGTCAAATTTTGGGTAGTTTTTCCAAAAAAAAATTGAAGAATTGAGAAATTCAAAAAGTGACCTTTGTTAAAGTACAATCAAGTGGCAAATCCGGTTCCAAAAAGGTTATTGATCGAAACTTTTGGACAAGTATTTCCATACAAAAAATTGTACACAGAAAAAAAAAATCATTGTAAAAACACTAGCTTCTTTACTTCGTTCAGAATCTAAGAGAATATAATACTCACGGGATTGCGTGGGCGGTGGTGATAGAACCACTGGGAAAATATAAAAAAAAAAAAAATAAAAATTTAAACTCGGCTCACGAGGCATTAGTGGTTTATTTGAATAAGGAGTTGATAATCCTGGTCGGTAAACGCGAGGGGAGGTAAACGGAAAATATACCTTCGCCTCAAAAATACTTTGCGGCACTACTTATTCCGTATTTATAGATACGAGCGCATGCGCGCGAAGGATTTGTCGAATTTGTACAAACTTCGCGACAATTAAATGTAAATTTATTTCTTCCTTATACAACCAACCGTTTAAAACCGCTTTCTTTTTTTTTTTTTTGTTTCGCGTCCTACGTAGTATAATCTATATCGCTTTTGCCTTTTCGCGCGTTTTATATTATCGATTTTGTAATATTATTTTCGTTTTGCATTTTATAATACGCGTATAATTTAACAACGCGTATCGTTTTAATAGATTCCGATCGAGAAGTCGATTTGCAAGATTTCGAACTCGCGCGACAAACGCGCGTCCCACCGATTATTAACCTTCGTTGTAATCCAAACACGTGTTTTGCCTTTTAGATTCTGAACGAAGTGAAGAAGCTGCTAATGTTTTTACAATGATGTTAATTTTTATTTTTTCTGTGTACAACTTTCCGTATGGCGATACTTGTCCAAAAGTTTCGATCAACTCGGAAACCATCATTACATGATCCGAACTATGTGTATATGAAAATTTAAACATAGATAGAAAATCTTACAAGAAAGATTTTGGCGCAAGAAAATTTTGAAAATGTGAAAAAAAAATTTTGCACATTTTTCTAACATTTTTATTTATTTTTTTTTCATTTATTTTTTATATCATTAACTTCCTTTATTCGGAATCGTTTTATTGAAGAAATGATTTATCGTTTCTTTAAAATTCAGTACACCTGTTAAGAGAATTCCACCCGTCGTGCGAAGTATGTCCGACTTTTTTTTGTTCCAAACTTTATGAAAATTTAAATATTGATAGACAATAATATGAAGTAGAGTTGTATAAAAATGTTTTTGTTTTTATAACAAACATTAGAATCATTTAAGTAAAATTGTCTTAGATGCACTTTGAAAGTCCGCTTAGAATCGTCTTAATGAAGAAATTATTTATCGTTTCTTTAAAATGCAATACAACCGCAGGAGTATCCCCCATTCGAGGAGCGAAGAATACCCAAGGTGCGAATTACGTTTTTTTTTTTTTTTTTGCCACGCAAAGCTTTATCATTATTGATGTTTGTGCATTTTAAATTTTTTATTGCTTAATGCAATGGAAATATCTAAAAATGCGAATTAACGACAAAAAATAATATAAATTTAATAGAACCGTCTCATTAATTCTTCCTTTAGAGATTAAAAATACCCGTATAAATGATATTTGTGTCGATGAAAAAAAAAATGAACCTTTTGAAACTATGTCGTCGGGACTGTGAAAATCGTTTTTGCCCCCCTCTCCTCCAGAGATATTTTTATTCGATATAATTGCGTTGAAATCGTATATACGGTCATTTGGCGAAAAAATTTAATTAAAATTACTGGGTGCGTTTCGAAATATAAGATGAATTATTATTATTATTATTTGGAAAATAAGTTTTAAATTGTATAATATATAGTGGCGTGACCGAGGTGACAATGATGGGTGGAGGGGGAGAGAAAATATTGTTTTTTTTTTTTTCAAAAACTTAAAGTTAAAAATTAACTTATCAGTAAGTACCAATCTATTACAAAATTCGTTGTTAAATTAATATATTTTTTTAGATTCTGAACGAAGTGAATTTCTTAATTAAAATTAAGAAATTCAAAAGACAAACTCTCTAAAGTACCGACTAGAGGAAAATCTGGTTTCAAAAAGTTACTGATCGAGACTTTTGGACAAGTAGATCAATACAATAGAAAAAAAAATAAATAATCATCATTGTTATTAATGTATAATATTAAAACACTAGTTTATTATTAAATCACTTCGTTCAGAATCTAAAATAAAAAAAAAAAAAAGAAGAATAAAATAAAAAAAAGAATAAAGATCATTGTAAAAACATTAGTTTCTTCACTTTATTCGGAATCTAAAATTTCTGTTACTTTATTATCTAAGTACTTATTTCATTTTATCCGTTTTGTTTTCCTTTGATTAATATTATTTTTGTCCGACTTTATGATTTTTATAAATATCCTTATTTGAACGCGTATAATGATATTTTTACGCGCATTCTTCAATCGCCTTTTTTGATGAATTAATAGTCTTTAATCGCTATAAGTATCGAACTTTGAAAATCAATAATAAATAATAATAGGTTCTAGGTGGTAAAAAAAGTGTTCATTTCCCGTGTTTTAAATCCGCCGCTGGAACCCTCCCCTGGAAAATTTCATCATCGCCATCGAGTGTAGCAGTATGCGTTTTTAAAATCGTCGTAGTAGTTATGTATAAGCATACCTTTTATTACGTTAAAAACTTCCGACTTTGATACGATTCGAAAATGCACTGTAATTTTATTGTTTGCACAGCTGACGGTTATGATGTTTTACCGATCGAACTGTCCGGAATGTGCGTGTACGAATATATATACATGCACGTGTCAACAAATATTCGAAAATACGTTCTATTCCTATGCCAATGGTAAAAAAATCTACGAAAAAAAAAAAAAAAAAAAAAAAAAATCACCCCATATTTTCTATTCAACGATAATGTCGTTTAATTGGATTCGACATTAAATATTCACACCGTATAATGTTATGTAATTAGCTACCTACGTAGTATTTTATATATTATTACAATCGGTCGTACCTTTTTGTCGCGTTTGATGTCTGAATTACACTGAAATTAAATTGCTGTACGATACAATATTAATACTTTTGATTGTGTGTGTGTGTGTGTGTGTGTGTGTGTGTGTGTGTGTGTGGGGGGGGGGTGTCATGGATTTAAAACAATTTTTTAAAACTGCCAAAAATTATCAAAAATACTTGACTACTAACTCTTTCAGATATTAGTGTAATTATAGCTAAATAACTATTACTAAGGAAGTGAGAAAAAATATTTTTGAATTTGCATTTAATTTTTGGCGTTTAGGGGGTTTCTGAGAAAAACGATTCAATTAAACTTTTAAATGATCGAAAAATAAAAAATAGGCAACGCAAATAACATAGAAAAGTAATTATTATTTATTATCTAGTTAAACCACGTCGAAAAAAATTTTGATAAATGTTACAAAAAGCGTTTAAAAGTTTTTTTCGTAAATGTTTGAATATGTTTGAATTTTTTAATTCTATGATATCAAAATCACCATTATTGGCGAAAATTTGTTCCTCTGTTATAAGCTTATGTTCTTACAATAATATTTATTTATTTATTTACTTTTTTTCTCTTTCTGGAAACACTTTTTCGTATAGAGATACTTGTCAAAAAGTTTCGATCAGTAACTTAATATCCAAAATCACACCCAGATGGTACTTAAAAGCGGTAGATTTTCCATTATCTCAATACTTTTTCGAAAAACGGGGAAAAACTGTCGAAAAATTGACAAAAAACAGCAAAATACGAAATTACGGAAATTTCCGTAAATTTGAAAATGACTTTTTGACATAACTTCTAAAATAATGCAGCTAGGGTCTTGAAATTTTCACCAACCACTAAAAATAGTTACGAAAATATTTCATATAAATTTCAAAAAGATTTGATCAATTTTGAGTAGTTAAGTACGGCATTTTGAAAATTTCTCATTTTTTATTGGTTTTTATGTAATAAAATTTTCGAAGTTTTCGAATCGAGAATGATATTAACTTCTTTCGTTCAGAATGGTTTTATTGAATTCAATCGATTCGTCGTTTCTTTGAAATTCAACACACCCTTCGGGAGAATCCCACCCGACGCGACGACCGAAGTACACGGTTTTTTTTTTTTTTTTACACGACTCTCCTATATTATATTATCACACATGTAGTAGTTGTACAATAGGCTCGGAGATTTTCACTATTAACCGGGCCAGTGCGCGTGCGCGCCGCGTTATATAGTTGCGAAAACGCACTGGCGCCCCCCCGGCCATATACGTAACACACGGTACGCGGCATAAGTACGCGCGCGCTATAAACGGCTGGCTAAAACGAACGCGAAAAAATCTTAAAATCTTTTCAGACACACACACATAAAAACCATTTGTTTCAACCCGTTCCGTTTAATAAATTGTGCCCCCGTGTCATAGTGACCCAACGGTGTACACGGTACGTACCGTGTCCGCCGCGCGTGTGTACGTGATTCCCCGGACAATCCCGACCGAGTGAGAGTATTTATCGTTAAAGTCGTTCGTGTATATAACTCGTCGTATAGTGAATTTTATTTCACCCCCTTGTTATCAGCGGCGCAAAGGGGGCCGGTCGAAAACGATCGATCCGAAACGGGCGCAATACTACTATCCGTATCGTACCGTACACGAGTATAATAATAATAATAATAATAATAATAATATATTATAACGACGTTTTTACTACGCGCGTAGTGTCCAGTGCTCGACGACAAAACGCCTAATTGTTAACGTAACGTGTTCGTTTTATTATTATTATTATTATTATTGTTATCGTTATCGTTTTGATAAAAAATTAACGTTTTAGAAAACATTTTGAGGTGGGAGCGGGGCTAAAATGTTTATTCATTGATTTAGCCCCCGCAAAGTACATCAACAACTTTAAGTAATTTTCACATTTAAATCTGGGGGCTGTGAGTGTTTTTGAGAGGGCTTAGCCCCACTAATTAATATGTTAAATCAACAGGGCTGCAGACTTAAAACAATTAGATAACAGGGTAAATCAAAAACGATTCCGACATCAAACGTTATTTTTACATACGATTTAGAGAAGTGATCTCAAACATGCGGCCCGCAATAAAAATGTATTCAACCGGAGAAATATAAAATTGACTAAGGAAGACGGGCTTTTTTTTTTTAAAAAAAAAAAAAGTGGAGTTATGCATACTTTATTTACTAATTTTGATTTTTCTTCCTATATGCCAAGTTTCATGTGCAACTCAAAAATTTAAATAAATACCTAATTAATTAAGATTTATTTTTAAATGTGGTTTTAAAATAACAATAATAAGTAAAACAAACAATTATTTTGTTTATATTTTTATAAATAATTTAAATAGCAGTAAATTTAATAAAAGTAACTACACTATAATGCATTAGAAGAAATGGATATTATTGTTTTTATATTTGCCTTCGTTTTGTCTTTAATTTTCGAGAACGTAAGTAAAATAAAGGACATTTACGTTTTGGCCCACGAAATTTTTTGTTTTAAATATTTGGCCCGTAGGTAATTTGAATTTGAGACTACTGATTTTGAGTTATGTTGAGAATTTTTGTCTATTTATATTGTTAATTAACACGGAAATGAGCGGCACATATCACGTGAAAGAAAAATATGTTAGACCGTTTTCCAGAAATATTGACAAACGTGGAACATTACAAAACGATTTTATTTAGTGATTTTTTGTCGGTAGATAAATATAAGACCGAAAAATCGTTTTAATACGAGTACATGATCCCTAATGGTATTAATTAATATTTGGTAATTTATTTATTGGAATTAATACCAGAGGCAAGTATATATTCAAAAAAGAGAAAAAGATTTTTCTTCGTTTTTAAGTGAAGTAATAATGTGAATATTGTGAGTTCCGAATAATTACAATTAGAATTCATTTATATTCAAAGATTTTAGTGTATATTTTTCGAAACTTTAATAACACGACGTTAAAGTGTATAATTCAATAAAAATTAAATTAGTATTATACACTTGTTATCTACTATATTATTATGTAATAATTCCACGTTTCAAATAATACGTACATTTCTAAATTCATTACATACATATTCCATTACATTTTGTGTATTCAATACGTGTACAATTCAATAAATATTTCAATACATTCAATACATTTTTAAATTTCTCTTTTTACGTCGATATTATCGGGTATCCGAATAACCGAAAACCACCTGCAAACCGATAGAATGTTTTGAAAATGGAATGAAAATCGAAAAAATCGTATTATCGGTTCAATATATATATATATATTTTTTTTTTTTAATAAAAATCGGTTAAACTATTATTACTACTTACTGACGACCGAAGTCGAAACAAAAAAAAAAAAAAAAATCGAAAAATTATATTTCCATTTCAAGCCCCCGGTTTATTGCCTAAGCATAATATTAATTCCCATGCCGGATTAACACATTCACTTTTTTTTTTAATTAAATTATCGGTTTTATTTCGTTAATTTCGCGTCCGGTCAGCCATATTTTTTGGCGCGTTTCTGTTTGTGTTCGCTATGTTGCGTAGCGTAGCTACGAGTGGCCAAATGCCAGTGTACGTGTTGTGAACGCCGCGTGGGATAAGGGGAGGGGGTAGTGGGACGGTAACGTGTTTACAAATATTATTTTTCATTCCGTTTTTTATTTCATTACACGCTTTTTTTAAATGGTTTCCGATTATATATCGCGTGATAAATGTTTAATTGTTATTCTAATTTTTTTTTTCAAAAATATTTATAGCTGAATTCGTTAGGTATTTAAAATTCGCCACGTTCGGTTTATCGTCGTATCGGTCAGGGACGGGATCAGAATTTTTCCATGCGTGATGTTATTTTAATCGTCTCTTCATAGAAATAATTATTTGAAAACTTTAACCGGCCATTTTTATTTAACATATTTTGGTTCTAAATATAGTACTTTAGAGAGATGCTTTTGCTCGAAATTCTCAATAATATGCCTGCGATTTGGAAAAAAAAAAGAATTTAAGACTTCTATAAGTGTATAAAAATCTAAACGTATATAGATAGACTATATGTATAATATACATTTTGGTGAAAAAAAATGTTTAATACTTGTGTGAATTTTCTTTGCTCCCATTCTTGTTTTTTTTTTCCTGTTCACAATTTTTTGGAGACAAAATTTAAAAAAATTTAAATGACTTTTCCTCGTATTAATCTCGAACCTCCTCTAATAATATTGTTTCGTCGTTTTTTTTTAAATTTGACATATTCACCAAGTCCCATTTAAAGAGCCAAGAATACCTATGGTACTAAATATATGACCGTTTTTTTTTTTTTTTTTTATATATATAATTTAATTATTATAACAATAAAAAAAAACAATGAATAGATTTTATTATTATAATATAAACTAAAATGTATTTCATTATACATTCTCAACTCATACGAATAAATGACTTTGCATATTTTACATATTTCAGTGAAACGAATGCATATAAATGCGAGAGCATATTTTGAACGTTTTTAGTACGCATTTTTCCGAGCCTTGGTTATAAAAATAATATTATGTGCATAAAGTGTAAGGAGATACAAGAGAGATAATGGGAAAATATCTTTCTCGGCGATTCATTCGACAAGATTATTTAGACTCGTAAAAATACAACTTATCTCCCAACGATAGTAAAAAAAAAAAAAAATAAAATAGTCTAGCGATTGTTTATGGTGGACATTGTTATGGCATTATCTAGATAAAAAATATTTATCCTTTTTTATGCTCATCTAGATTAAAATAAAATTGAGTATTTTTTTCATCTTATTTATTAAATACGATTATCTAAGATTCAATTTTCTAGATAGAAATCTTGAATTTATTTCATAGATGTTTTTGTCAAATTTCGAGAACTTTTTCCCAAGTTTTTAGAAAAGCTATTCAGAAATTCGACTAATTCAACTCTAAATATCTTCTAGAGCAAAATTCAGATTAAAAAAAATCCGGACATACTTCGCACGATGGGAGTTCTTCGCACGTCGGGTGGGATTCTCTTGACGGGTGATATTGAATTTTCAAAGAAACGATAAATCATTTCTTCGATATAACGATTCTGAACGAAGAGTGTTAATAATATGAAAAATAAATGAGAAAAAAAAATGTTAGAAAAATGTCCAAAATTTTTATTTCACATTTCCAAAATTTTACCGCGCCAAAATCTTTCTCGTACTATTTTCTATCTGTGTTTAAACGTGGAAAAATGATGGTTTCCTAGTCCTTTTTTTTTTAAATTTTGGGTATTTTTTTCAAAAAAAAAAAAAAAAAAATTTAAGAATTGAGAAATTCAATAAATTACCTCTTTATTAAGTACCGTCTAGAGGAAAATCCGGTTTCAAAAAGTTATTGATCGAGAAACTTTTGGACAAGTATTTCCATACGAAATAAGTTGTACACAGAAAAAAATAAAATAAACGTCATTGTAAAAACGCTAGCTTCTTCACTTCGTTTAGAATCTAAAATAGCGCTCGGTAATATTATAATATTATACTTGGAGTCGATAGGAATTCTCGATAAATCAAAACACAGACATAATATTTATACCGAATGTTTTATTCACCGTTTGCGTGTATAATAATATTGTCGTTGTTCCTAGACACGGGGTAATCGTTGACTAATCGTTGGAGCAGTCGTCTTCGTACCAGTTGAACGTCGCCGCCGTCGTACTTCAAAGCGTTCGTGCACACACACACACACACACTTAAGCGCGTTATTTTTGTGAAAATATATATTAACTATGAATGAGCACTAGCGCTTTAGGGGTGCGTTTGTACGCCATGCAACCCCTACACGCATATCTATATTATATTTATTTATATGACCCACATAGGCTTACACATATATCGTACCTCTTTTCTGCTCCTCCTCTTTTTCACAAATGTGTTTAAACGGGCGAGCGGTTGAGTATTATAATGACAACACTCGAACGCGCAGTCGTTATTTCGTACTATATAGTTGGAGAGAGTATCACCAAATCGTGAGCATCGTTCTCGGAACGGGGGGGGGGAGCGGGATGATCGCGGTTGACGTTTTACATTTTGGACGATAAATCATTTTCTCCTCCGATTTATGATTTTCAAAATCCTCTATAAAACGGTGGCAAAGAATAGAGGAATGAATAAAAATGTCTTGTCCACTGTCTCTCAGCACTGAAAGACGAATTAAAGGACAGTAGAAAAAAAACAAGGGCTTCTTACTTTGAACAGAATTTACTGTTTACCGTGGATATTCTTCGCTTTTCGGGTCAAATACTCTTGGTTGGTGTGTGGAATTTTAAAGAAACGATAAATCATTTCTTCAATAAAAAACGATTCTGAACGAAGAAAGTTAATAATATAGAAAATAAATGAGAAAGAAAAATGTTAGAAAAATGTCCAAAATTTTTTTTTCACATTTCCAAAATGTTCTTGCGCCAAAATCTTTCTTATATTATTTTCTATCTATGTTTAAATTTTCATATATTATAGTTCGGATCAAAAAATGATGGTTTCCGAGTCGTTTTCATCAAATTTTAGGTAGTTTTTTTCAAAAAAAAAAAAGAAATTAAAAAAATGACTGATCAATACTTTTGGACAAGTATTTCTATACGAAAAGTTGTACACAGAAAAAAAAAATAATCATCATTGTAGAAACACTTCGTTCAGAATCTAAAATTGAAAATTGAAAATTCCTAAGTAATTAAATTTATATAATAATATAATTATTATTATTCGAATTAACGCGTGTAAAATGTAAATTTTTTGGACTTCAAAAAGTATGTAAACCGGCGCTGTGGACAGGCAATTTCGGTACTGCCGTGCGTACGAGGCTCGGAAATAACTCGGAAACGCAGCGCCTTATCACGTTGTATTGTTATTAAAATATTATATTGTTAGCCCTTTCAAGATTGTTTCTGTGAAAATAAATTATAATAATATTTCGATATTGTTTCGTCGATAATCGAACGCGATCGATGAAAGACGTGACGCGAAATACGATTTGCTGGATACAATGTTGCTTAATATTATATATATATATATATATATTCACGCACTATGTTTTGGGAAAACCAAAAAAAAAAAAAAAAACAAAACAAAATCGAAAATAAAAACAAAAGAATTTTCGCACAATAAATAACTCGCTTTATACTCGGCGTTTATTATATTTCACGCTCGTATAAAATATATAAAACGTATGTAGTTTAAAAGAGTTCAAGCGAACCCTTATTTATATAAATTCAGTGGCGCATTTGAGGGGAGGGGGCGATGAGAGGATCGCTCCCTCCTTGGGTTTTTTATTTATTTTTTTTTTTTTTATGTTCATCGTGATGTAATATTATTCATTTTGTTTTAATTATAAACGCTCGTCTTCGTGGACCATTTTTTCAAAAAAAAAATATATAGGACGATTTTGACGTAACTATTTATACATAGTACTCTGATACGTCATGTACTAACTAATACGAGTGAATAATACTTGATTTAAAATTCTATTTCGTGTGAAATATAAAAACACTAAACACTCATTAAAATTTGTTCAATTTGTCATAAATTTATTGATAGTGAAATATGTGTACCAACTATATCAAATTATTTTACTTTTGTTGTTAAACAAACTTGTTTACCGGGTTTACACGATTTTATTGAATACTCGCACTAATACATTTTTTTGATGTTGATTTTTGAATAAAATATGTATTTTGTTGTTAGATTCAATAACTAAAAAGCCGGACATACTTCGCACGACGGGTGCAGTATTTAATTTTAAAACAAACGATAAATCATTTTTTCAATAAAACGATTCTGAACGAGGGAAGTTAATAATATAAAAAATAAATGAGAAAAAAAAAACGTTAGAAGAATGTCCAAAATTTTTTTTTCATATTTTCAAAATTGTCACGCGCCAAAATCTTTCTTATATGATTTTCTATCTAAGTTTGAATTTTCATATAGTTCGAATCAAAAAATGATGGGGTCCGAGTCGTTTTTGTCAAATTTTGAGTAGTTTTTTCCAAAAAATAAAATTGAAGAATTGAGAAATTCAAAAAATGACCTCTCTTAAGTGCAATCTAGAGGCAAATCCGGTTTTAAAAAAGTTACTGATCGAAACTTTTGGACAAGTATTTCTATACGAAAAATTGTACCCAGAAAAAAAAATAAACATCATTGTAAAAACATTTCGTTCGGAATCTAAAATGATGAATCATCGTTGTTCTCCTCTCTTTCCGTTTCGATCTACTGCACTGTTGTGTGTGTGTGTGGATAAAACAAACAAATGATGTATGTATATTATGTAAAAAGTAAAATACACACACACGCACACAAATATATGTATATATATATATACATAACCTACAAATACAAAGTCTATTGATGTCGATCGGCTTAGGATTACTACGGTTTTTATGCGAGTGTATACATATATAATATACGTATATTATGTATTATATACATGTGTCCGTATGACACATTACGGAGAATAAAATATATGTTATAAGCTCATTAGCAACCGGTAGAAACTAAAAACTAGAAGAAAAAACTTTCCAATCACTCGCGAAATCCAATAATCCGCGGTAGCTTTGTAACCGCGGCATTTCCTGTATTCCTTGGTGGGAATTCTTAAAGGATTTCGAGGAAGCGCCCGTGGTAATGTTTTTTTTTTTTTTTTTTTTTATAAATAAATGTCTATATAACAAAAATATGTTGTGAAAAAATACACGAGTGATTAAGAAGAAAAAAAAAAAAAACGGTAAATACGACCGCTGTAAAAATAAAAAGAGACAAATGTTTTTTCACCGACCTCTAAATCTTGAAAAACCACAATACAAAGACACGGTTTAGGGAGCTATGGCCCCAACCCCTTTCTCCGTTTGAAATGTCTTTCAACGGTATTCGTACGGTATTGTCTTGGATTCTAAGATTTCTAAAAAAAGCTAGTGTTTTTACAATGATGTTTATTTTTGTTTTCATTTTTTTTCTGTGAACACTTTTTCATTTGTCCAAAAGCCTCGACCACCGACTTTTTGAAACCGGGTTTGTCTCTTGGCGGTACTTAAGAGTGGTGATTTTTCGAGTTTATCAATTCCTCGATTTTTTGTTTTTTGTTTTGAGGGGGGGGGAGCTACTACAGAAAACTCGATAAAAACCTAGATTTTCCATTCAATTTATACCTCACCGATAAAATTTAAAAGAAGTTGTTGCTAATTATATGGCAATTAACCATTTCAAGAAACCACTGAATATTATATTATATGAATATATTGTGTACGTATATCAATGAATGTGGTGGAAATTTAACTGTATGTACCAATACATATCATAAATATTGTTAAATTAAAATGTTCAATATATCTGTTTTCAATAGTATAATAATAATAATTATAAAGGTACGAAAATAATAATTTTTGTGTTCGATACTGTGCGAGACGTTTTTTTTTTTTAAATTCAACAAGTCCGCCGAGAGAAACAACCTCCTACCCGAGGAACAGAGAATACCCATGGTGCTAAGCAAGGGCTAAAATTGTGTGTAGTACGAAATATTTTGTATGCAGTACAAAATGAAAAAGTGTGTTGGGATTTCATTTTCTAACATTTTATATTTAATTTATTGTTATAGCAATATTTTATAATTGATTCGAAAATTTCGTTAATTTTGTTTAGAAGATATCAGCTGTAGTAATAGCGTGATATGCAGCGTGGTTTTAATAAATTTGTGAATATCGCATTTATTGCTTTTTTTTTTTGGGGTGGTGGGGGAGGGTAATTCATGTGTAATTAAAGTGTATTTTAATGAAGTAAAAAATGTTATACTAGTACAAAGTGTGTAGTACGAAAATTTAGACGTTTTAGACTCGGGAGCTAAGTGTGTTGAGATTTTTAAAATATTACTAAACCCCACACCCCCATCGGAACCTCTGGGAAGATGTACAACTCACCCCCTCCCCCGTCACACAACTCGCATCGTTTGTTGTCGCGTTTAACGTTTATGTCTACACAATGCAAGGTGGTGGACGTTCGTCGAAGATTCGATTTGAAAACGCAAAATTTCCATTTGAACACGATACCCCCCCCCAAAGACGTAACGACGGTTCGAAAAATTCAACTACACAGTTTTATAACACACTACTAACATACGCGCCACGTGTTAGACGATATCGAGGAATAATAATAATAATAATAATAATAATATATTCAGGACAGGAGCAGCTCGTATCGCAGATCAATAGCGTTCGCTGTAAATGGATAAAGTTAGAAATCGCCCTTTTATATAATATAATATGTATATTAGCCCGGTCGGTCCCCGTTAATCCCCATTGGCTCACGGGGGCCGCCAGTATTATTTTTCCGCTTTTCCCCGGATGTTATTATTATTTTACCTACGCAAATGTTTTCGCAGGCCGACTGAGGTCATTTTTCCGCATTTTCAACCCTTTTACGGTATTATGGTAAAGGTTTTTAGTCCCCGTACTACTTTGGGCGCTTATATTCTCTGTCATTCATCAGTGTCTTCGAAAAAAATTATATTTATATACATATATATATATATATATATATACATATATGTTACGGGCAATGTACACATTGCCCGGGCAATATGAACCAAGAATATAATCAATGAAAACTATGAGATTTTCGACACACGCTGTATAAACATAAATAGTGCATATTATATGTATGTCTATGTACTGTAAATAGTGTAGAAATCAGACAGACTACGCGATACCAAGTGTGTCTTGCTCCTAAATCTTGTGTAAATAAATAGGTACTTAATAATAAAATTGTAGTTTATACTAAAATCAAAATCATAATATTGGTGGTTTTATTTATTTTTTTTATCAAAATATTTGTAATATAATAAGATTTAGAAATTTAATTTAGTAGATAATAATATATAACATAATGATATTAGTTAATTTTTTTTTTTTCATTCCATCAATATAATTATAATATAATAAATCCATAATTGAATTAAATTTATTAGAAAAATCACATAATGATATTACATAATATAATATTTTTGGTTCGCATTGCCCGGGCAGGACCACATTGACCGGGCAATGTGTACATTGCCCGTAACACATATGACGACATCGTTCCATTGACCGACTATTATTATTTATTATTATTAGTATGCACTATGTAATACAGAAAACAATACAATGAACAAAAACTACAAGACAACCTACCCCTTTAAGATATACTTGTGTTGGGGTAGGGAGTTATTACAATCAAAAATATTATAAATGAAATAAAATATAAAAACTAAGTGTAAAGAAGAAAAAAAAAAACTTACATCATATTGGTCTACTAAATATACAATTCAAGTCGATTCGTTACAAAGCCAATTAAATACAGATTTTTCAATACAAACATTATGATAAAAATATATTTTTTTTTAATTCAAGAGGCATAGAATTATGAATAACAGGACCACGATAATCAATGAATCTTTGACCAAAACTCTTCTCAGTGTATCTAATTTCAATATCAAACGCCCTATGATGTCTGATGGTTCTAGACCTAAATGAACTCTCGAGGGTGTTAAGAAATTTAATTACAAACATTACAGCAGTTTTTTTTTTTTTTTGTATAATAGGTTTAGAGGAAGTACACTAAATTTTTATAATTGAGGGAGGTGGATCCTATAATAATATTATTGATGTTTAAATTTAATTATCATTCGCTGACAATTTGGTTTTGTTGTACTTTTAATGGTTTAAGAGAATTTTGAGCATCACTCCAAATTACCAATACAAACATATTGGATAATTGATTGATAAAGGGAAACGTAAACTATTCTTAAAACAGAAGGGGAGATTATTTTTTTTTTAACCATACGTAATCTAAATATTATCGATCGGAATCTATTATGCATAATAATATTATGTATTAATATTATTATTATTTTTTACTTATTATTATTATTATTATTATTATTTATAGTGAAATACGATTCCGATCGGGCACGCCAACAACTACGATGCGAATAATTATATTGTATAGCAGTGGTTATTATTGTACCTAACTACTGGGTACACAGTCATATTGTAATCTATAATCTTTATGAATATTTTGTGACCGGTGTCCTACGATGATAACTAGAAAAATAAAAACGATCATAATTATATATTTCATAATCTATGATCTATAATTGGAAATAATTTCATCTTGATGAAGTACCGAATAATTGAATAATAAAATATAACGTCGAAATAATTATGTAGTTAACCAGATTTTCAAGCGAGCAATACTTTAGCAACAAAATATTACCACTTTTAGGATACTGCTTGGAATGTAACACGCTTACCAAATTATACAACCTAATAATATAATTGCAGAAAACAACGCGTGTGTGTACATGAATTATTATAATAATAAGTTTCTAATATTTGGCGATTCGTTTTGTTGCAGGTACGTATCCGTTTTACTTCGAGCTCGGTTCGGATCAGTGCATGAAAATTCAGACGTTTTTACAATTTAAAAATCATCGAGAAAAATGCATTTCTAAGTAAACAAAAAAAAAAAAAAAAAATCAAAAATAACACTATTTTTTATTCATAAATAGTATACAAAAACGTGTATAAAATCATTAGCTAAAAAAAAAAACAGAATTTAAAATTCAAAATTTTATTAAATTTTTGAAAAGATTCCACAAGAAAATAACCGATTTTGTCAAAATTCTACAGTTAAACGATCATAACGAATTAATACAACAGGTGTTTTTGAAAATTTTTCTACATTGTCAGCCGTCAGGTGGTTATGATATCTGATATGTGTACAAGTAAGTAAGAATTTCAGCTAGTTGACGAAATTCAAAATTATATTTTAGATTCTGAACAAAGTGAAGAAGCTTATGTTTTTACAATGATTTGTTATTTTTTTCCTCTCTTTTTTTTCTCTTTTTGGAAACACTTTTTCGTATAGAAATACTTGTCCAAAAGTTTCGATCAGTAACTTTGTAGATCAAAAATCGAACCCAAATGGTACTTTTAAGAGGTCATATTTTCAATTTCTCAATACTTTTTCCAAAAACGGGAGGAAAAACTGTCGAAAAATGGACAAGAAACGGCAAAATACGCGATTACTGAAATTTCCGTAAAATTGAAAATTACTTTTTGACATAATTTCTAAAACAATGTAGCTGGAGACTTGAAATTTTTACCAATCACTAAAAATAGCTACGAGAATATTTCTTAAAAATTTCAAAAAGTTTCGATCAATTTTGAGTTAAGTACAGCATTTTGAAAATTTGAAATATTAAAAAAAAAAAAAAAAAATAAATAGACATGTCTATAGATAACAAGTGATTGCGGAAGGTTGACAATGTTTTATTCCATCTTACGTTTCGACGCTGGTGTGAATACGATGGTGTGAATTGAAATCCACGTGGAACAATAGTTTTCTAACTATTTTATTCTATTTTGAAAATACAATATTTTCGGTTATTATACTAAATACCTACTACTTCACTTATAAGGTCAAGTAATGTTTTGTGGCGTAGAGGTAAAGCAACCGGCCTATCAAGTGACAGTACCGGGGTTCGATACCAACCCGACACTCCAAATTTTTTGCATTTTTTTTCCCGGTGTATCCGAATTGGTTCCCAAACGTCCGAATTGGTTCCCGGGTTGTTACGAAGGGTATATCCGAATTGGTTCCCGGGTTGTTACAAAGGGTATATCCGAATTGGTTCCCGGTTATATCCGTAAAAAGCATTTTTAATTTTCCTTCCCACTTTATAAAAATTAAAAAAATAATAATAAGTAATAAAATAACCATACAGTTTTTCAATTTGGCAATTTTTGTTTTTTATAAAAATAATAATAAATAATATAATATCTATACAGTTTTTCAATTCAGCAATTTTTCTTTTTTTATAAAAATAATAATAAATAATATAATAAAAATGGTTAAAAATTTTAGCTTTTGTCATGAATGTCATTTAAAAAAATAAAAATAATATTTAGTAATATAATAAAAATACAGTTTTTTAAATGGTCAATTTTTCTTTTTTTATAAGTATAATAGTTAGGTATGTATTAATGTTTTATTGAGATAAAAATTTGCAACAAACATTTTTTATAAATTCTAATTTAGTAATTTCATTATTTTTGTATTTGTCTATTTCTATTTTTATAAATG
>JAIPRM010003977.1:0-24325 GCA_025469315.1 Stegophylla sp. TES_Ste_2020 | reverse complement strand
CGCGCACCGATCAATTACGTACTAGAATAATATTTTATTCTAGACGTCGTTACGATTAGCGAACGGCGGCCACTAATTAATAACATTAATGCACGTAATTATGCATTTTAATTATGTCCAACGACGGAAGAGGAAAAAGAGATAAGTAGATGGGACTTGGCGTGGGAAAGCTCACGTTACCTAATAATCATAAATGATTACGGCACGAACATGCACACTGTATTTTATATTAATTTACAACACACAGAGTGTACTTATTTTTTTAACATTAATGTAACACATAATTTTACAGTTCATATACAGTTAAATAATAAATAATAATAAAATGGTTACTAACTTAACGCGCGATGTAAACAATTTAAATGAATATAATTAAAAATAAATAATGATGTATAACAATTTAAATAAATATAATTAAAAATAAATAATGATGTATAACAATTTGAATAAATATAATTAAAGATAGTAATAATAATAATGACTAGATTTTTAATTATTTTAATATCCAAAAGCAGTAGTAAGAACTTTATTTTCGCTTAGGCCCTCCGCACACGGTAAAACTGTTTTGCAACGAGAATCTCAAATGAGTTGCGTGAGCGACTGTTTAGTGACGTTGCATATGTAACGTAATAGGAAACCGCACACTTGTCGACTAAATACAAATCGGTCTGTAATCAGTTTCCAACTGGTCGCGTGCAACTGTGCTTGCAGGTCGAATATCAGTTTCAGTTGCGTGGTTGCATGGTAATTAATTATTTAATGATTATTAATTTATTATAATAATCAAAATTCGGATATTATACCTGAAGTTTATAATTATAATACCTATATTATATTTTATTGTATTATATTATATTGTGAATTTGTGATAATTCATTCATTATGAGTGATCAGTTGATAACATTAAATTCGTCGAAGAGGTGGAAAAACATGATATTTTATACAATTATAACCTTCCTGGCTATTCTAGAAAGGATTTAACAGAAAAAGCATGGCATGAGGTAGCAGCTAAAGTTAACATGACAGGTATGTACCACTCTATTAATGTAATGTTTGTCATAAAAAAATTTAACTTTATAAAATATGATATAATATTATAATATCATTATATTATATTATAATATAATGTTTAATATAATATACACGGGAAATTAGCAAAAATTAAAAACAAGTTTTAAATACAAAATTTATAATTAATACAATTTTTGAAAGTCGGATGGTTGATGAGCTTTTGAACGCGAGTCGGACTGCTTACCAACTCCGTCTTCATCCGTTTTCTCATGGATTCCATGGTTTTACTTCAATTTAAAAAAAAATAAATACAAGTATTCGTATATAGCTGACATAGGGCGCGTTATACTCACCAAACATAGCATTGTTCATTAATTTGAAAAAATCCTTTTCAAAATCATTTTTCGCCCTCTGCCGTAATCCCGTATTCAAATCGATGTACGGTTTCAGAAATGGGCTCTGACGAAACTCCAAAACTCTATGCACCTATGAGCAGAACGTGAAAAAAAACATTCGACCGTATATTATTACGTTTTGAATATTATATATATTATAATATTTGACTTATATATATATATATATATAAGTCACCTTATCGGCTACGAGTCCTTTGGCAATGGCCTGTTTGAGATTAACGTAGTGCACGACATAATTCGTTTTCTTCTCAAACGTGACCATCAACTTCTTCACCGTGGACCCCCGCGGCACACTGGAGTGGGGCAAAAAGGAGAGATCGTGCAGTTCTTTCGGGTACGAGATATCGACCTCGTACACCCGCCCGAAGTTGTCCGTCTCCCGCATCGTCTCGAGCTGCGCTAGCGTGACATCGAGATTGCCCGTGTACCACGAGAATCCGCCGTAAGGCATATTTTAGCTCATGGCCCATCCGTATAAATATTTGCCTAGAAATTTTGAAAAATATATATAAATTACAAAATACAAAAATCGGTAAATTTATAAACTCACAGTCTTGGTAAACGAGCAACGTTTTGACGAGCTCGTCGTCAAATCCCGGCGTGTTCTTATTGTTTGCGCGCGCGTACCTCTTACTAGCCTGCACCAGCCCTCCACGTATCCCCGCCACGAGCATCAATAACTGCTCGTAGTCGCTGACCAACTCCAATTCAACCTCCGTGTACTTCAACATGCAATCGAACGTGAATCCGGGGGCCGTATAATAATACGCCGGTTCGAGATTATACGTTGAAATACTCAGACGTCTGAAATTTTCGAAAATGTCGGCCAGCAACAACACGTCGATTTAGAGATACAAGTCGCTATAGTCGGCCAACGTGCGACAGCTGAAGTGGTCCCACACATGCTTGGCGTGCTCGTAATCTGCAGAATCAACATGTGTGTCTGTTAGCGTACTGTAAAACTCGTCTCGGGGAGGTAGCTCCGTCTTGCATAATTTACTCCAGTAGTTGGTGTACTCGTACGGGTATACGCCCTTACGAGTGACGAGCGGCATATCGTTCGGAGAGAATATTTTGCTCGTCTCGCCGAATTTCGCAAAGTCTTCGGTGACGAGGTTCTTCGCCAGGGCGGCCAAAATGATCGTGATGAGTGACGCGACAGTTACCGTGACTAAATTGTTTTTTACACAACTGGCAACGCGTCGTCGAATTGTGCACGACCCGTTGTTCGTCGGTCATCACGATCGGTACCGTTGGTCGTTTTGAGAAGTTCGCGTATTCTCCCCGCCACCCCGACCACGGACAGAACAAACTCTTTTGCCACCTCTGTTTCGGTGGTGGACCCATGGTAAATTACCGGTACCCGCGGAATGTCAAACTGCGCCAGGAGCTCCGCGGGTATGTGATCAGCCGCCTTGACCAAGAAGCCGTAGCTCATAGCATTATTGCTGCTGAAAAGCGCGAGTGTTCTCTCCGTGTTGCTGATCGACAGGCCGCAGAAGAGCTTCGAAATCGGCATAAATCACGAAGGGTAGGTGTTGTGTTTTACACCACCCCTCGAATTTAAACATCTCACCCTCCCGCGGCATGATCGGTAAAACCGGCTTGTGCTCGCCGCACATTTTGGCGTGTTCAGCTAACGCCGCTCCGCCGTGTAATTTATATTTGTGCGGCCTGTCGTCGAAACTGGTGAAACAACGTTTACATATGAATATCCGAGAATGATTTGAATTTTTTTATCTATGTACAAGTCGGGAAAAATTTAATATGTACGTGTAATGATTTTTCGTCCCGTCCGCGTCATCGATGAACAAGAGGTCAAAAGGATTTTCCCTCTCTTCATCGGCCACGCGTATCGGATACACCAAGTTTTCCGTCCTCGATTTTTTATTCGAACACACCCCGTATACGTTTACAGACGTGAGGGGGTTGGAGCGTTCGAATAAAATAATCTCCGAAACTTGCGTGGGTTCCGATAAGGAAGAAAAGTCATAACGGTACATTTCATCCAGATAATTTTTTCCTACTCGCTCACGATGTTTATGTTCAACGTGTTTCGCCAGTACAGCCCACATAAAACACCTCTAGTCGATATTCTGCGGGTTGACGACCGCCTTTTTACTAGCGATATTTTGCCGGCAGCGGAATGTATGACGAGCCGCCCAGGGGGGTGTACTCATACACACCCAAGAGCAGTCCGTCAATACTCGATAGCGTGAACCCGCTCCCTTTACCCGCGTAAAAGTCCTCCTGGGCGAGAAGAACATCAATCATACCATCGAGATCACTATGTAAAAAAATTTCTCTGGCAGACGTTTTAAACGATTTGTTCTCGAGCGATGTTTCTACATTAGGCACGTGGTAGGTGGCTTCTAATTTTAAATTATATATTTTCGGTCCGGAACGCATGCAATTTCCGAGTCTGGTCACCAATTCCGACTTCATCGACGTAGAAACACACGATAGTTGCTCAAAGCGTTGTCGAGGTTTTTCCTGTAATACCACACTACTTTGCGACGTAGTGAGGCATCAATTTCGATAAAGCCGGACGTGCGAACAGACTGCATGCGAGTTTTTTTCGTCACGGCGTTCTTTTTAAGGTTCTCCGCGCTACGTTTACGTGGTACGGGTGTGGACGATGACGACGTGCTAGCGACGGGCTAGAGGCTAATAGCAGAGGTACCTAACGCCGACGACTGTGTTGTATAAAAAAGTTATAGATAAATATTTTTTTCTATACGTATTATCTAGAGAGAGAGAAAAATTACCATGTATCTGTTGACCGTTTACACGCAACGCCGCATTAAATTCCGGACAGTTTTTTACGAATCCTAACTTTATATAACTCTATTAGTTTTAATTATTTTATTGTTTATAAATTTGTACTCGCCGTGAACGATCGTTATATGACGAACGAGATTGCATCTAAACGTGAAGGCTTTCGAACATACATCGCACGAAAATGTAGTCCCGTCGTGCGTCATCTGGTGTCTTGTTAAGATCTGCTTGCTTGCGTATGTTTTTCCGCAAAACACTATGAGGTCTGTGCACTGGATACAGGGCTTTATAGTCGTAAATGATGACAACAATAACATCAACACATTATCGACTCGTAATCGATTCGTTTACGCGCGCGCGTCAGAACAACAATATGCGTGTTTATTACAACACATTATGTTGATAGTTTGTAATTAAAACTAATCATTTTCCCTAATTATATGAACTGTACAATAATGTCCATTGAATATTACGCTCGCGTGCGCACGTATTTACGATCATCATGTTAGAAAATAAAGACACCAAATAAATCGATAAATTATGTCAGAGCTTATTCTAAAACGCGTTTGGGCTTATTTTGCGTAGTTGAAAAGGCAAGATGCGTAGCTGAAAAACAATTATTGCGTAATTGATTTGTTTGTGATAAATTTATTTTGATTTTAATAATTAATAATATACAAAAATAATTACGTCTTTTCAGTGTTATTCATCAATATATTATCTAAATATAGGGGAGGAGGTCCAAAATACGTTTTGTAATTTTAGTCAATCACGAATTAAGTTCTATCATTAGACAAAATTTATGATAAAATCAATATTTATTATTCTTGTAATAGGTACCTAACTACTCGTATATAAATGATACGGTATGTTTGTTGAAGATTATCAACCAAGAAAAATACAATAAAATTATGAAAATAAATCATACGTATATTAGGGTACCCGGACGTTTTCCCGAATCTGTTTTCCCGAATGATAATTTTCCCGAAAGACCATTTCACGAAAGCCAAAATCCCGAATCCGTTTTCCCGAATCTGTTTTCTCGAATAACCATTTTCACGAAACCAAAATCCCCAATCCGTTTTCCCGAATACGTTTTTCCGAACCCATTTTCCCGAAAGATTATATTTTCACGAAAGCCAAAATTCCGAATTCATAAAATATAAAATATGTATTATATGAAACAGCAGCTTTATAAATATCGCCAAATACTATAGATTAAAATACGGGACACTGTTGATAAATGGTTGTGACATAGCGCTTATCGCTGATCATCGTCGCAAGAAATTTCATAAGTGTCCGTATTGGTATTGGGAAACATCATCCAGATTATTCCGCATTAACTGAGTTCCAGAAAGAACGAAGAAATACAGAGATTTCCATAAATGAACTAGATCTTGGTCGTAAAGTAAAAGCTGCTCCAAAAAAAAAAAAAAAAAAATGGTTGGATTTTAAAAACCGAATTAGAGGAATAACTTTAGATTACGCACTTTATAAAGAAGAAAGAAGATTGATTGATTTTTTAAGAACAATTGCTTATAATGTCACACTCTAGGTTTTAAGTAATATAATATTTTTTACATACATTTTTATAATATTAATTTTTCAAATTTTTTTAATATAGTATATATATTTTTTAATATCTTGTTTATAATAAAAGTTCTATAATTTAATAATTTAATATTATTAGTATTTTTTTAATAGTAAAAAAAAAATATTTTCGGGAATAATACCATTCGTGAAAAAGGTTTGCGGGAAAAATGGATTCGGGATTTTGGCTTTCATGAAATGGTCTTTGAGGAAAATGATCATTCGGAAAAACGTCCGGTAATCGTATATTAGACCATTTTAAATCCATAATATTATAAAGAACCTAACATTTTGTTTAAAGAAAACAGATGAAACATATAAAATTCTATATTTATTCAAATAGTGGTCAAAAATGTTATGATTATCAACTCCAGGGCATACTAGATACTTTATTTATTATAAAGGATGAAAATTTCTAGTTCGTGGTTAATGTTATTTTTGGAGACTAAATAACTAAAATTGAGTTCATGAAAATCAATTTTTTTTTTTTTTGGGATTATTTTACCATTTTTACTAAAACTAGTTTTTCCTAGTTATTGGAAAAATATTAAGAATTTCGAAAAATTATCATTTTAATGCACTATATCAACAAAATTCTTAGCCGGAAACATAAATTAAACGTACCGTACTTATTATTTATCCAAGTCCGTTCTCAATTAGAAAAAGCGTTTCCGGAAAAAAAAAGAAAGAAAACTTACTATAATGAAAATAGATTCCCATACATAACATAAATACGTAATTGGATAAACATATTTAGTTTTATTGAAAATTGGAGCAAAATTATATAGCTGAGTGTAAAGTTTTGGAGAGACGCCGTCTCCTGATTTACAATTCTTGTAATTTACGATATTATAATACAAGTTTAGGTGTCATAACTAATCTTAAAATATTATGTTCTGCAATTTTAAAGAAAATTCAGGAAGGGGACTATTGAAATGAATTATTATGTTTTCGCTAATTTATTGTCAATAAAAAATCGTACCTAATTTAATGTCTAATATGTATTTAATTTATTTAACTCAAGTTTGCTTTTTTTCATTGACCTGTCCACTTTTGCTTTTGTTGGGGATAATGTCAGGTATAAAAAATTTGCGTAGTTGAGAAATATCCTTACAATAAGCCCTGGTAGAGTATATTATTAATTTTAAACTTTAAGTGCGATTATCAATCTTATTAGATCGCAATTCTAAATCACTCACTGCGGAAATGAAGAATAGAACATTTTTCAACTTTTGAAGATATTTTCAAAGCTGGGTTAAACCAATTTTTCCAATCTCATCCTTAAAAAGAATACTGAACCAAGTTAAAGCCAATTTAGAATATAAAATAATTTGAGGAATTAAGTCATCTCACACATTTTTAGGAAAACAATAATTAAATTAAAGTTACTTTTTTCACTTAACACTAACTGCTATTAAATGTTAATATTATACTTATTGTTATATATAAGTAAAAAAGTAAATTTCGTCGCAAAATAAATGTTATGTAACTACATTGTATATACACAGTTTTCTAAACAAATAATTATAAAAAGGTGTTTAGAAATAACTGTCGTTTTGCAATAAACAACTAAGTTAAGTTGAAATTATCTATAAAACAGAAATAATTAAGATACCAACAAAGTTATTTTAAATGTTATTATTTTTTTGATTGAATAAATTAAAAGTTACTGAAAAAATTTCTTAATATTAACTTATTTTTTATTTTTAAAAATTTACTGCTCAACGTAGGATATTTTTACTATTTTACTCTCCACTGAAACAAAAACTGGATAAATTTTAATCCTCCTCAATTTTATCAAGTAAAATACTGATGTCGCTTGGTCTTAAATTGTAATTTTATAGTAGTTAAGAGTCTTGAGGTGATTAGGGATCTGTTTTACCAATATCCATTAATCATATTACAATTTTTACCATATTTAATATGGTTGAAAATTTTTTTTAAAGTATTATAATTTTGTACTTTGTCATAATATGTTACCATTGATCAATGTTCCATTTTAGATTTAACTAAAATTAAGTTTAACATCATATACTTTATTCTTATTTTTCTTATGAAATTATTAGTCTGTTACACCACGTTCAAGTGTGAAAATTATATTTTATTTTCCGTTTACGTTTATTTAAACGTAATAATACAATAAATAATATTTAATAAATATTGAAATGATTAAATAAATTTTTATTGAAAATGATGGCAATAAAAAGATATTTTTCTGAGGGCGCAAATTTTTTGTAATCACAGGTCTGACGCATATAGATACGTTTATCTTTGTTATTTTATTATTTTACATCAAGTGTGTAATATCCAACTAGGAATTAATACGATGTACAATAATTATATTATAGTAATCATTCAACACATTCAAGTTCACTATTATTTTTAAGAACAAATATAGACGTCCATTAGGTACTTGCTTGTATACGTAATGGTCTTGTATGGGATACATCTGCTATAAACTAATATTAAGACAAATTACACAAGTCTTCCGAAGAACAAATTTGTGAACCGCAACAAATGCACTTAGCGGGTTCGCCAATTCGTGAGGTCATCAAAAAATCTGACCAAACACTTCCATAAATCTCTTCGCAAATCAATAATAATAGTTTATCATCAACAGGATCACTTTGTTGTTGTTATCCATATGCAAGACCACCACAAAGCGACGCACAGATTACAACGAGGTCGTTCTCACGATCTAGTAACGTTCAAAATATTATGTAGGTATGTAACCGTTATCGTAATTATGCAGGTAAAAAAAAAAAAAAAAAAAATTGCAACATTACATAACAGTTGCATAGATGTAGATAACTATAATTAAATTTAGAGAATATTTTATTATAAATAATATTAAAAAGTCGGACATACTTCGCAGTGCGAAGTTCGCTCGATGGGTGTTCTTCGCACGACGGGTGGGATTCTGTTGACGAGTGTATTGAATTTTAAAGAAACGATAAACCATTACTTCAATAAAACGATTTTGAACGAGGGAAGTTAATAATATAAAAAATAAATGAAAAAAAAAAATGTTAGAAAAATGTCCAAAATTTTTTTTTCACATTTTCAAAATTTTTTTGCGCCAAAATCTTTCTTATATGATTTTCTATCTATGTTTACATTTTCATATAGTTCATATAGTTCGTATCAAAAAATGATGGTTTCCGAGTCGTTTTTGTCAAATTTTGGATAGTTTTTTCAAAAAAAAAAAAAAATATGAAGAATTGAGAAATTCAAAAAATGACCTTTCTATAGTACAATCTAGAGGCAAATCCGATTTCAAAAAGTTACTGATCGAATTTTTTGGACAAGTATTTCCATACGAAAATTTGAAAACAGAACAAAAAAATAAATATACATCATTGTAAAAACACTAACTTCTTCACTTCGTTCAGAATCTAAAACAATAAAGCATGCGTCGTGTCCATGCCGAAAACTCAATTTTCGTTTTCTCCAACTACCCTATTCCGCCAAAATGAAAAAAGACACGAGTTTTTGGGTAAATTCGATCGTTCGGAATCCACTAACCATATTTCTTGAGAAAATTTGTCGTGATATATTGCGATCGGCGACGGCAGGATACGACTACAAAATGTAATTGAGTGATCCGTTTCAGCGTGCATTTCAACAATCTGTTCCACCAATCTTGTATCCACCACTGGACACTAATACATACATATAAATATATTTACACAGGGATAGGCAAGGTACTAAAAAAAAAAAAAAAAAACACCGATCATATAATAAAATTTGAACGTGTAAACAAAGAGTCGATAAATGTATAAAGTTTAAATGATAAAAAAGCCAGACATACTTCTCACGATGGGTGTTCTTCGCATGACGGGTGGGATTCTCTTGACGAGTGTATTGAATTTTAAAGAAACGATAAATCATTTCTTCAATAAAACGATTCTGAGCGAAGTGTCAAATACTATATAATAATAATAATAATAATAATAATTGGCGATAAGGTTATATTAATAAAATGATATTTAATAATGTTGGGTAGGTACAACATAATTTTTGTGAGTACTTTCTTTTGTGTGTGTGCGTGTTTGTATGTTTGCGCACTGGCACGTGGTATGAGGTAATAAAAGTCTAAATAAAAATCTATTTTTTTAAATTAATAAATCGACAAATTCACAGTAATTAGTGTAATTAGAATCCTTGTCTCTTAATGGGAAAACCTGGGTTTTGAGCTATTTATATAATTAACTTTATTTTCCGATAATAGTTACACCTTACACCAAATAAAATTCACTAAATTTTCTCAAATGTCCATTAATAGTCATAATAACAAAAGAATCCATGTACATTTTTATTTATAGAAAATTATTTATAGCAATATATATGGTAATTTTTCCGAGTTTTTTTCAATCAAAACCTTGTCAAATTTTTAATTATTCATACATCAAAAATGTTCTTACACCAAAATATCCGCAATGTAATATTCCCATCTACGTACCAAGTTTCATAAAGATCGGCTGAACCAATCATTTTTTATATGCGTTTAAGTGTGTAATTTTAAGTAAAACTTATGAATTCATTCAAAATTCCAAGTTTAAACAGTTCTAAAACAAAAACTTGTCTAACGATTTTCGTGATTTTTCGAATACTATTAGAAATACATATGAATATGATTGTATTAAATTTTCAGCTCTTAATATCCGTACATCAACATTTCATTAATTAAAAACTAACAAAAAACGAGTAATTTTCAACATTTTCTAAATGCCGTACTTAACCCAAAATTGATCTAATGTTTTTGAAAATTTAATGAGTTGTGCGCATAACTTTTTTTAGTAGTTGGTGAAAGTATAACTTTTTAGCTTCATTATTTTGAAAGTTATGTCAAAAAAACAAAATTGAATTTACGAAAATTCGTGTTATGCCGGTTTTTACCGTTTTTTGTCAATTTTTGGGTAGTCTAGGCGTGCGCTTAAAAAAAAATATTAAGAAATTGGAAAAATGACCTCTCGAAAGTACCATTTTGACAACATTTCCGTTCTATAGAGTTACTGATCGAAACTTTTGAATCAGTATCTCTACCCAAAATCTTGTTTCCATACAGACGAAAAAAAACAACACATAGATTTGTAAAACCAGTACATTCTTCGCTTTCGCTCAGAATCTAAAAATAAAAAGTGTGTGCTTCACATCATGGAGTGTTCTTTACACCTCTGATGGGGTAGTCTAGACAGGTTTGTTGAATTTTAAAGAGACGATAAATATTTTTTTCAATAAAACTATTCTGAGTGGAGCTTCAAATAATACACAATAATAATTATCACTTTTGAAATATTAAACTTAGATATTGAACTAAAAACTATTTGTTTACATATAAGTTATAACATTTACGAAAAATGAAAATTGATTTTCATATATTCCCTTATACCAAATGAATACTTCATAAATAATTTCAAATTAGAATAAAATATAGACATCATTATAAAATAATAAAGCGGCTCTAATTATCATAAATCAACATTAATTTCACTATAATATAACTAGTGGGTACTAATGTTTATCGTGTCACATCTGGTCAGTCACGGTTGAAAAAAGTGCAAAATATTTAGTTTAATGTTTAGTAATATTTAAACCCGATACTGTCGTATTCTAACGCAACTCCTTAATTACTTGACCAAAAAAATAGCGTTGAAAACGTTGAAATACCCATATAAAAATTTTTAATTTAATATCTTAAATAAATGTTTAGACTAAATTAAATCCTAAACATATAGTTAGAATCTGATTTGAATTTGTCTTTGTAAACAAAATTATTTTAAAACCACTTGTTCTGTCGGTCCGTTCAAAATTGTATATGATTTTAAGAAGTTTATCTGTAAACGTATTGCAATACTTTACTTTTGTTTGTTTACCGTTTTCGTTTCCTTCGAAAATAAATCTGTAATTATTTTTTATTTTTATACTTCTAAATTAATAATTACATACTTGAACGTACTTACTAGTGATTGCCGTTCGAAAGAATAATAATTATTATTGATAACTGGAAGAACCGTAAAGATATAAAAATGATTCGAAATCAAATAAAAAATAATAATAATAAAAATCGTATGTAATTAAATCTTTTATCCAAAATATTTGTTAAGAAATCAAATTAAAAAAAAAAAAAAGCTTCATAATTTTTAAGATATTTTTTACTGACGATATTTGGAAATTAATTATAAATATATATGTATCAATAATGTACAATAAATTGCGCAAAGAAAATTTTAAATTCATTTTTAAATGTTAGAAGTGTTAGGACTCGGATGGCTTATTAAAATATTAGAATATTTTTAATTCATCAATACAATATTATATTGTTGTGTTCGATTTACTGATAAAATAAGAAAACATTAAGAACCATTATTTATCTTCTCCGCTGTAGTACTTTACAAGGCGAACAGGTGTTCATCGTTAACGAGATGCACAGCGTCGAAAATAAGAAATATTTGTTACCTATTAATTTTGAATTATTCCAATTTTATCTGGCGGAATTCACGATGAGCAAAATAAAAACGTGTTTTTAATAAAACGTTATTGTTTACTTAATCGAATGAAAAAATTAGCAAAATAGTAAACATATCGTATAAGAATTCTGGGCGGTGCAAAATAAATGTATGCTGTATGCGATTCAATTGTTTTATCGTATTCTAGAATTTTTTAAAAGGCGTATGCAAACGCTACGACTTCCGCACGCTGATTATTATTATCAGTGGTGACACCAGAATTGGTGGGTAAGGTGGTACAACAAAGGTGGCTTGAATTTATTTGTTGCTACGATAAATATTATTTTATGATTCATAAATAATTAAGGTTTCAGATAGTTTCAGTTGGTAATGAATATAAATTTTAAGCACATTATTTTGAGAGACAAAAGTAAATAATATATTGAGGGAGGATTAATAATTATAATTATTGTCCTATCAAATTTCTCCTCATTTTTATGGGCAAAAGTAATTTTTGGGAACACTAAAATTCTATGTATAAATAATTGGGTGGGGGGTGGTTATGGTTAAAATAAATATTGCCGTCCCACAAACAAAATTCGTTCGCGCCGCCACTGATTATTATTATAGTTACACGCGTGACCCACGTCTGTTGAGCTCGTATCAATCAATTCCTTCTGGATACGTCCGGTCGAAACCGCGTTTGTTTAGCTGTATTTACACATTATTCACTCGACACGGCCGTCGAGGTGCCGAATACGGGTCGCGCGAACTCGATAGCCGACTGGCTTTGATTTTTACATGGGTATCGAATTTCTCTGGTAATTAATATATATTAATATATATATATCAACGCAGTACCGTTCGAAGTCAATCGAATGCCACCCGTAACTGTAATGTTTAAGCCAGAACGTTATCGCTATATTGAGAACGAGACATTATGCAATATTTAAAAGAACAAAAATTCTACAATAATAAAGAGTTGTTAAGACAAGAATAATTATTGATAAATGTCATCGGAATGACGAGTAAGACGAATCCGCTGCGTACGGAATTTTCTAAAAACTATATTAGGTATTACCTGTCCAATATTTATCTAAACCGGTGAGCAGTGGCTGCCACTATAAATTTTTGTTAGGGGTGTCGAATATATATATATATATATATATATCTTAAGAAACCACCCATTACACCTGTCAAATGTGAGTAGGACTAATGAAAAAAATCTTATTAAAATTGTATAATAGTCTTGAGATACTATTAATAATAAACAACGGGTATAAAAATAAGTTCAACTGGAACCATCCACCGTTTTTCTGAGGAGTGTCAAATGACACCCCCGAACACCCTGGTGTGCGCCAATGCTGGTGAGTGACGTCACAGACAATGTGTTCTCAGTATCCATTGTATAATCAGTGTAGTTATTGTTGAAGTACCATATTATGAAAATAATGAATTTATACATACCAAGTAGATGCCAAATTGTTATTATCAAAAAAATTTGGTACATTACTGCCGTAGATGCACATTAGTACATTTAAGTTTGTATTACACCAATCAATACGGTTATTTTTCAGCATAATTTAGTTTTCAAACCGCTGATGTTTTAAAATTTAACGGTTAAGATGAATTGGAAGGGTTATAATATAATATTAATTTAATAATTTTTTTTTTTTCAGGTGATTCAATGTACACAACGCAATTTTATACTCAGTAATATACAGTTTTCATTTATTTACGAAATTTATGTGTGCGGCTTTTTTGCCAGACAAATAGTGGCTCTCAGCTAAAAAAGGTCAAAGAGTCATTCGAAAACCGCTTAATCTCTCGACGATCGCTAAAACGTGAAAAAATGGAATCACGCCAAATAATAACTTTTCTTCGCCTTATGATAACAATACTATGTTGTACACCGCAAAATTACCAATTATCACGAATTCATCTTGTACAGTTGCGAGTAAAGACGACTTATTTTTTTCTCGCTAAACGTTTATCCACACAATAACTCGCAATATATACCATGTTTTTCTTACAAGGATAGAATTTTTAAAAGTTTTGCTCATAAATGATTATTACAAATATTTAACGTTAGAATTACTATTATATTATATTGTACACTATTATATTACAAATGACTGTTAATACAACAAATGGCAGATTTATCTTCGTTATTTCGTAAAATGCATTTAAATATAATCTTATATATTATTTTTTCAATATTTGCTCATATTGTACTTAGAGTGGCAATGTCATACAAGTTTACTCAGTTTAGGTCTTCTTATTTTTATATCCACTCAGAATCGTTTTGTTAAAGAAACGATATAATTTCTTTAAAATTCAACATATCTACCATGTACATCCCACTCGACGAGCAAAATGTATCTGACTTTCATTTGTATTGAGTTGAATACAGTATTATTATTGTCCTACTATGAGTATTTATTTTATTAAAATATTGTATCTACCAAAAAGTATATAATATACCACTTCATTAACAATGGCGTAGCCTATAGAAATTTCTGTAATTTAATATCTCAATACTCTATTTTTTTAGTTATTTACATAAAAACCCACTTTAAACAGAATCAAACAATATTATGCTCTTTTTTTACATGGTTACCGGCTTTTATAATTTAATAAATTTTCTTTTTTTTCTATTATTTTAAATAGTTTTTATTTTTACCAAAGTAGTTTGGTGGTACTCAATTTTTTTTAGTATAATGTCTGGTATGGATAACTTATAAATGAAAATAATTTATCATAGGAACAAAAATTATAACTACATAATTATTATAAACTATAAATTGGTTACGTTTGTAATTATGTTTTAAATACCTAAACTATAGAATAAGAAAAACTAAAATTTTAATGATATTAATAATAATAATAATAATAATAATAAAAAAACATCCCTGTAAGACCTCTAGCTCTTTCTTTTCGCTCATAATCTAAAAATAAACATCATTGCGTAATACCACTAGCTCTTTCACTCCGTTCAGTCTTTTGAAACTCGAAAGTGCCTTAATCCAGGGTATTCGTGTGGATGGATTGGGCGTTTGGCGAATATCCCCTTTGCTCCCCCCTCTAGGATCTATCATCGCCGTCTAATACTGCAGCGAAACATCCCTAGCCGTATAGGCGTCCGTTCGCGTTACGGTCGCTTTTATTACGCCGTTCCTTTGAATTTGATTGAACCGGCGGCGGCGGCCCTCTTACTTCGGACGCTGCACTTTTCCTAATTGCCAACGCCGCAAATGTTATTTTTCCCATACGGTTATTGTTGTTCCTCACCGCTCGTACGCCACACACTCGTCTAAACCCCTTCCGCGTCCCCGCTTCCCGCCGGTCAATTTTTCCCCATTCATTATTTTAATGACCCCCCCCGCTTCCCACCCTGACGACGACACGTCATGCGCGCTTTGTCATAGTAATCTGCGAAGTCTGTTCACCGTATGGCGAGAGATAGAGGTCTCGTATTGCGTCCATTCGTGGACGTTATAACCCCACAAGGCGTATGGGCCCGAATTCTCGGTTATACTGGTTAAACTAAACATTTCGTTATGTGTTCTCCATTGCATATTATTATTATTATTACTGAATATTTTCATTAACTGCGTTTGAATCAACTTATTCGAACGCATCACATTCTGTATCTGTAATCAATACATGGTATCCAATGCCGAGAAACCGATTTAACAATAAATCGTATCTTATTTAAATAAATTGTACCTTATGTACTCGACAATGTTATTAAAAATAATAAAAGTAAAACACCGTTTTATAAATGTAAAAATACAATTTATTGGTATTATTTAAATTTTTAAATTTATTTTCTAATAAATTAAATAAAGAACGTTTTAAAAAAGTAAAGTATAGACAAGAAAGCTGGACATACTTCGCACCACTCACACGGATGTGAAAAATTTTAAATAAACAATAAATCATTTCTTCAATAAGACCATTCTGAATGAATGATAAGTTAATACTATAAAGAACAATAATAGTTGTAATTTCCAATACACCCACAAAAAATATCTGACCCGAAGACTTCACTTTTTTTATTTACCAAATAAAAAAAAGGAAAAAAATAATGAGAAAAAAAAGTGTTAAAAAAATTTCGAAATCTTTTTTCACATTTTCATGCGTTAAAATGTTTTTCATACAACTGTTTGTCTATGTATAAATTTTTATAAAGTTTGGACCCAAAAAAATTATATTTTCCGAGTCTTTTTTATGAAAATTTTGTGTAGTTTTTCCTAAATAAAAATAATAAGAATTGAGAAATTCAAAGAATATCAACTCTAAAGTTCCAACTAGAGGCAAATACAATTTCAAAAAGTTGCTGGTCGAGAGTTTTGGATAAGCATTTCCATACGAAAAAATGTTAACATACATAAAAACATCATTGTAAAAAACACTAACTTCTTCGCATCATTCAGAATCTAATAGCACTTAAATTTAGACAGGTAATTGAAAGTTGTCATTGAAAATATTTGGCATGAATAAAATCATTTTCTGAAGTAAAATTTTCGCCCATGCAACCCCGAACACTATATCATGGATTGAGCATAGAAAGGTTTTATGTCACAAAGTTGTTCGGGAGAACATTTTTTAACTTTGATGACAATTTTTTTTTTTTCAGATTTTCTAATAAACATAACTATTATATTGTTGAACATGTAAACATAATAATATTTTCAGATACATTATAAGTATTAAATATAGGCCATTTCTAAACTTCATAAAAATTAATATAACTAAAAATAAACGCACAAAAAAAATTCATTGAATAGAATCTTTTGACTCTTCTAATAGTTAACTTATCTTACATGCATAGGATATACCTATACTTTTTTGCAAGGTTTGATGCGAGAGTGTTGTTTAATTATTATTATTATTACTACATGTCTGTACTCTGTCAGGTGTACTCGACACACATCGCAAGAGGTTGTTGGCTGATTCGGGACGTACGCATTCAGGTGTAGTGCACGTCCAATTAGGATCCCGAAATGTTGACCTCATGTCGTTGATCAGAACTCGAGTTGGATAGTCGGCATTTTTTTTTTTTTTCATTATTCAACACGGTTTTCATTTTTTCAAGTAATAGAAGATTATTCATTTGCATACGTTACGTTTTGCTATTCAGTTGTTGAGTGGAGTTTCAGTGTGATTTAACATGTGAAAATAGGTGTGGCGTTATCCGTTGATCTCGATGGTTAATTAAGTTACTTTAAGTTTTTCCCTGGAGGATGTAATCTTTCTGTGTTCTAGAAGGAAATACATTCAAAACGAGCTCCATTAGCGAGTAGACTGAAAGAAAATAATAATGAATATATATTTGAATTCTTATTGGAGTAATCTTTGAATCCTACATCGTAATTTTTTTATCATTACTTATTATATCATAACTACTTTATCGAAATGTAAAAATAAAAATAGTTTAGTAATTTCAAAAGATACTATTATGTTTTTTAATCTATTTTATAAAACTACAATGAACAATTTTTCTAATCTGACTGATGGAACTTACATATTACATAAGTCTCTGGTGCAGTGGAGCACATGGAATTTAACATAATTGATTTAAATAGGCAGTTACTTTATGAAATTACACACCACAGCAAACTGACCAAACTTTGCGATTTTATTATTGTTCCACATAAAATTATTATATATTATTTATTAATTATTATATTAATATGCGTATATGCTTGAATGCATATAAGAAATGATTGGTCGACCGACTTTTATGAAACGTGGGACATAGACAAAAATTGAATTGCAAATAAATAATTATGTTGGTGTTACATCCTTTATTTACCGGTGAATAATTAAAAATTTTACAAAGTTTTGATTGAAAAAAATTCGAAAAAATTACGGATAAATTTACTATAAAATATATTAAATACTATGTATAAAATGAACATGATTACTATGTTATTAAATAATAATATTAGAAAATTACTGGACATTTGAAAAAAATAGTGGATTATATTCGATTGTATTGTTAAAGAATAAATGTGAAATCTATAAATAACTCAAAAACCCAATATTCTCATAAAAACAACAAAATGCACATTAAAGGAAGGTTGATGATTTATGAATTTATAAAAATAGATTATTGTTTTTTTTTTTTTAGGGACATTTATTACCTGACACGTAAACACACACACAAACACACAATTATTATCTAGTACTAAATATTAATAGATAAAATTTTGTAAAGTATAACGTTATTAACAATTATTATTATTGTATATTAACTGAAGCACCGTCCAAAATCGTTTTATTGAATAAATGATTAATCATTTATTTAAAATGCAATATACCCACCAAGAGCGACTTCTAGCCGAGGAGCGAAGAAGACCCATAGTGCGAAATATGTCATGTTTTTTTTTTTATTATTAGCTATTCCTAACATTATTTATAATAATTTGTTAGTAATGTTAAATATACACTGATAGCTGAAATTTAGTACAGCATAATATATTTTACAGTTATTTATTTTTAAGTAAATTATGCATGTTTTAAATTTGTTATGATTTACATACTCATAACAAACTTGCAAAATTTAAATATTACATACTATAATATGTTTTCATTGTTATTAATATTTTTCAATTATAATTAACGTTATTCTTAGTATATTTTTCGAGAAGGTTACTCGTTTGATATATTTTACTTGGGGATAAAAAATTGTCTTAATCTGGACTTGCTTGCGGTTTGATTCGAGGTTGTTCAGTATCAAACGCCACGGTTTTTATCGCCTTTCGTGCCTAATGGAGAATATAACATCACTGTGAGAAATAGGTATCACGCGCGCCTGATGTATTCTCACTATTATAAATCAAAAAAAAATAATGCAAAAATAACGATTACTCTGAGGTACACGCGTTGTGTCTGCGCAGCATAAGGATTTTACCCCGCGAAACACGTGATCGGAAAAAAGTTCGACCACGTTCAGCCCCCCCCCTGGATGAATATCGCGTGGGTTTATCTCGACTTTTTTACCCGTCGACGGTACACGTTCGATCGTTAAAAAAAAAATGTTTTCGCGGCACGTTCGTAAAATATATTATTGCTATTATTACGATTATGCTAAACTGCCTATATTTCGTATGGAACACGTTCGGCGAACAGACCGGGGGAGGGGGTAAATAAAGGACGTGTACTTATTAGTAGTGAAACGGACTGAAATAGACGAGAAACAATAACCGTTTCCTAGTCCGGCTGACTCTTACAATAATATAAATAATTCGAAAACGAGCAGAAACAGATAGAAGAACGTGTCTTTGGTTTGGCACACGGAATCATTATTGAAAAAGTAGTGATCTTCGCTGGGAATTATAAAAGTGCCAAAAATGCACTTTCGAGATTATTTGCCATTTTATACATAACGTTCGTGATTTCTCGCGTTAGCAGTTGAAATGGTCTACGAAAATATTACTTATGTCTATTCATAGACATAAGTAGACTGGTCTATTCAAATTTCCAAGTACCTCAAATGCGTCAAAAATCAATATTTTCACGAATATTTAAATCCAAATTGATTAATTTGTAATTTATCCAAAACAGCTAATGTCGCTCAAGATTCACCAATTTCGCAAATTTTGAAATTTCGGATATTGCTTTGGCTGTTAATTGAGCTTTGCTCAAAATCGTTTTCAAAAAACAGTCTTTTCTTTCAAATTTAAAATATCACACGATTAGGTGATCCCGAGCCTTGGAAGCCTCGTAGAAATTTTCTACACGAGATGGTATTCACCTGTGAAAATTCACGATGGTCCAGTTTTTATTTCATGTAATATATTTTATTAAAAAGTATTTCCATACAAGTTAAATAAAATACCTAATTCAAACAACACAAGATTAGCTTGTGGCAAATGGAACAGAATAACAACTGTCAAATTCCACAAATTAATCTATTTTTATTTTATTTTTATTTGTTTTTCGTATAAATTTATTAGTTGGCGTTTTATACAGTTGGCATGAAGGGTTTTGGATCTATAAAACACAAAGTGCTACATGATCGAAGACATCCAGTCAAAACGCATTCGATTTACTTAATGAACCTGCTAAAACGCTTAGTGTGACTGGACGTAATATTATTATATATTAGGATGACCTAATATATCCTGTTTTTACAGGATTGTACGTGAATACATACTTTGGTCTTGTTAACCCAAAAAAAAACTTTTTATAGCAAATGCAGGTTATAAATATGCAGATATTAAATACTATTAATATATTAATACAACCTTAACTCTGATTTCTCTTTAACAAATAAGTATGAGTCTAATAATTTTGCGTATTCTCTTCTTAACTGACTATTAAATTTTTTAATATTATACATGTGTTATTTTAATTTTATCAAATGAACTAAAATGTATATAATTCATTTCAATGGTCTAATAGTATTGATTTCAAATGAACCGTTGAAACAATATTTACTCTGCAGTAAAATACGAATTAAATTATTTATATAATTTTTATAGACAACTCAAAAGTTCAAAACATCTAGAAATCAACACACAGTCATTATAGAAATTAATATTTATGTGGTAATATAAACAAATTTCTAGAACGATTTTTAATAGTTCATTTATAGACTATTTTATACTTATATACGCATATTTTATGGACGAATTAAATTTTTTATATAATATATTTTAGCCCCGAAATAAAAGTTAGGGTCAGAGAGAAGTGAATCCGTTCATCGCCGTCCGAGCGCGCGCTTAAAAAATATGTCTCGCTCGGCGGAACTTTTAATTATTAGGCGCTTTAAATTGAAATGTTACTCCAGCGCGAACGTGTGAAGAGAAACGCGAGTGTCGAGGAGAGGAAAAATAGGAGAGCAGAAATTGTGTGAAATTTTGTGACGGCAGCGATTGTCCTCGGTGGACCGTCGTCGAGCCAAACGAAAAGAAGTCACTGTATTTTGTGTACAACGCGTTTCCGCGATAAGCCCAAACGACACGAGACTGACGAGTTTCGTTTCGAGACGTCGACACGTGGTGGTTAAAAATAACGTATTAGTCTCTGCGAATTGATATTTATACGTAAATCTCGAGTCGTCAACCGTTTAATCTCTGTCGACCCGGCGTCGTTGTGTGACGATCTGTGTACGCCGCCGCAGCCATGGTTTGACGTCTGTCAACGCGTACACACGAGACGCACAAATATACGTTTTGAACACAGATTATAATTCTCAAGACATAACGTAATTATCATAACGTCAAAATGCGGCGGTGACGGTAAATTGAAAAATAAATAAATAAATAAATACGTTCAGACGTGTCGATTCGCCGTCGGAATATTCATTAAGCGTTAACGCGTACTGTTTTTCGAATTTTTTAACGTAGTTCATAAATAATATGTTTTAATTAAGTGAATGAATGTCGCAGTCGTTCTGTAACGGCAATTAATTAATGGAAAGGAGTACTGTCGTTGCGTCACTAGCGAATCTAAAATCGGACGATTCGGTATTTGTTCGTAATTGCGAGGACCCGGAATCAGGATTATAATGACCGACAAAACCTATATTAATCACCAATAATAAATTACTTAAATAAGTTCTTTAAAAAAATAATAAAATAACTTTGTAAAGTGCTAAAAATATGATTGTTATGTTAAAATATAATCAACAATATGAAATAAGGAAAATTATTTTATTGTTTAAATAGGTAATGTAATGACTTAAAATAATGGGCTGAAATCAAAACATACAGTATAATCTAAATATTTATTCAAATTTATATTTTAGAAATCATATAATACAATATATTGTTGTAATAAATAGTTGATTAATTTTCAAAATAAATAAATAAATAAAAATACAAAAATTTAAAACTAAAAAATGCAAAATTGAAACCATATATTTAAACTTCGTTAATGATCATATTTTCACATTTTATGTTCCTGAAGTTATTTCATATTATCCCATATAATCCCAGAATTCACAAAAACCAACTGCATTGAATGAAAAATACTACAATTTACAATCAATGTCTCAAAAATAATGAAAAATGATCTTATTTACCTTCTAAATACAAAAAATCTTGACAAAATAATTTGTACTGTTTTTTCTGAATAAAATTATGTAATAAAATGAGAATTTAATTAAAGTTTTAGATATATTTTACGATGAAATTATAATTGTTTTTAGATATTTATAATGCCTATTGTTTTTTTTTTTTTTTTTAATAAAAAACCTATGATATATAGGTATATAAAAATAAAATAAAATAAATAAATAATAAATAAAATCAATGTTATTACACTATATATTAAATAACAAAATAAATATAAAAATAAAATGTACAAATAAAAATAAACTTAGCTTGTAGTATTATTATTATTTTTCTTTAAAGACCGGTTGCGATTTTAAAAATCATCACCAGATTAAGAAAATGATCAATGAAAATAAAAACTTTCTTAACCTGATGATAATTTTTAAAATCGAAACCGCACATTAAAGAAAAAAAATTATAATACTCCAGGCTAAGTTTATTTTTTATTTATTTATATATTTATTTTGTTATTTAATATATAGTGTAATAAATATACATTGATTTAATTTGTTATTTATTTATTTAATTTAATTTTTATTCGCATATATATATTATAGGTTTTTTATTTTATTATTAAGTATAAATCTTTAAACATTTTATTTTGTTTTATTATGGTTTTTTTTTTTTTTTTAATTTTAAAATGATTCTCCTAAAAATCATGGGTTTTCACGCCAAGCAACGACTAATGTGTTACACTGTCGAAATTCAATCGATTTAGGTGTGCGAAAATCATTGTCAGCAGCTTCGAGCCATAACGTGTCATTAATATTTATTCGTAACTCGTGAAATTCAAATGTAGTGTCACGAACAGAAGGAAGGGGGGGGGAAGATGAAATTTCTGTTCAGTCACTTCAGTTCGGATCTGCGGGATCAACGATACCCGCGTATTATATTCTAATAATAATAATATGTAATCCAGTTTTTTTTTTTTTTTTTGCCGAATTCGTTTGAAACTCTAACCGTAATAACATTGTAATAATAATTATGGGTCTTATCAGAGCGTTTTTGAGTGTCGTTTTTTATGAATACGATTTACCTTCGGAACCGATTAAATTCATGGTCGAGGTGTTTCTACTGTTCGTATTCGGCATCCCAATCGTTATCGCGTCGTTTATCTCGTCCGTCTATTTCCCGTCGGAGGCGAAAAGCGTCGAAGGAAAAGTAATTTTGGTACGTATATATCATTATATATTGACGAGCGGGCAATGTTTCACTTACTATATGGCACGTTATTTTTTTTTTTCTTTTTTTTTTTAATAACAGGCATTTAACGTTTGTCTCAGGGGCGTATTCAGTTCATCTTCCAGGGGGGGGAGGGGTGAATTTTGAACTTCAATTTTTTTAGAACAAACCTCACATTTAAGTATTTCACAAACGAAATACTCCACGCTTTACCTGTATTTTACCGATCAGAAATTTCATCTTCAGCTAGTCATAATTTCAAAGGTACCTGTATATATCAATAAAGAATAGTGTGACCAGATTATAAATAAATTGACAGTTCAACATTTTTTGAATGCTTTGCTCGATCATCATTTAAAATTTAAGTAACTGATTTCTAACAATTTTTATAACTACAAATACATTTTTACTGTAACAATAATTATTATAGATAATTCCAACAATATATCTAATAAATAAAATAACTTTATTTAACTTTTAAGTTTTAACATAGATATAACGTATAATATGTTTTAAATTTGTTTCATAACATTATATTGCTCTGTCTATGGTATCATTCCCCCAAAAATAGAATAAGTTATATGACGTTGTATACCATTTATAGACAATTTAAATACATAGACCTTATACTAAGGTATATACTATATATATCAGTATAAGGTCTATGTATAAATATCATAGTCACAAATATCTCTTATCTACAACCATAATTATAGCACATACAACCATCATGGTTATCTATCCACTTGCGTATTCGATTTTTTTATATCGATAATAATTTAAACAGATTATTATTTATTGATAATAGGTTTTTGATAACCATTTCTGC
>JAIPRM010003976.1:919-24325 GCA_025469315.1 Stegophylla sp. TES_Ste_2020 | reverse complement strand
TTCAAAAAGTTATTGATCGAAACTTTTGGACAAGTATTTCTATACGAAAAGTTGTACACAGAAAAAAAATAAATAAACATCATTGTAAAAACACTAGCTTCTTCACTTCGCTCAGAATCTAAAAAAATAACAACAGTTTAAACATATTCATTTTTCTCACCTATCTCATGATGCTTCTAACATATTATAATCACTCTGTAATTATATCTTATAGTAATAATTATCACTGAGATAATCCAAGTTTTTGCATTTTTACTGCCAAAAAAAGGGAATGGGCACGTACAAAATCACCCTGTATATTTATAATATATAAGTTGCTATTTATTTTACTCAAATTTTCAGTAAATAGTTTTTCCTCGCGCATAGCAAAACTATTGATAATTTCGAAAAATTAACTAGGTAACTCAAGTACCAGGCGAACAAAATTTTCTACCAGAAACCTTTGTTACACGTATATTGATCCGATCTTTTATTTTTTTTTTTATTGAAAAAAAATAATTATCATAAACTACCACCTAAAAGCATTGCATAATAAATACAATAACATAACTTTTAATTATGAACCTACTATTTTTTTTTTTTTTTTTGTTTAATTTTAACGTTAATACGGTCGTGTGTAATATTAACGAGTGTACCTTATAACTAGGGCTAGAGACTTATATGTCTAAAAACCCTTAAAATATGTATGCGCATTAATGCTCTAAAAATGTACAAAGTATGCTTTAAAATTTACGAAATATGCTCTAAAAATATTTAAAAATGCTAAAATAATCTCTTACAAAACATTAATTTTTATTGTAAAAACTCAAAATATTTGAAAATTGTATTATATTATAATAATATATATTATTAATTCTTCTTCTATTATTTATAAACTTTTTTTTTTTTTAAATCTTTATTCTTTTAAGGCTTACATTTAAAGAAATAAAAATATCAAAAAATATTATTAATCTCTTTAAGTATTCAGTAAAAAATTTTCCAGTACCAAGAAAACTCAAATTAAACATTGAAAAATATGTGAATATGCACTTATATCGAAAAAAAGAGATAAATATGGAAAATATGCCTATTAAAGAGAACTGTGCATACAACTCCTTAAGTGCATGGGCGTCCATCTTTCGAAATCCAGAGGGGGGACAATTTTTTATTTTAACAACACGATTTAAATAAAGCAAACTTATTGTATAGGTATATAAGTATACTTTTCTTAATCTTTAAACATAAATTCTAAATTTATCTTATTTTTAGAAATATTTTCGATAATACTATTTGTGAATTGAAATCTAGAATTTTATTTTTATTAAACCCGTTAGTCAGACATTGCTGACCTCAACCACGTTTTGACTTTTTTCAGTGCATTAAATTACCCCTTTCAGTAGTGTAAGTTATAGCTCGATTTGTCTTATAAATAATTATAATAATTTTTAATAGATGGGAATAACTGAGTTCTTGAGAAAATGAGAAAAAGAAAAAAAAATTGTGTTATTTTTTATGTAACCATTGTCTGAAATATGCCAAAAATTGTACTAAGATTTTTCTTTTTCAATAATATTATCGATTTTGTACAACACTGATAAGTTTTCTAGATTTTGAATGAATTATTGAAGACACGCTGTTTCATTTGTAAAACATATGACGGATGTAAATTGCTTATTTGGAATGGAATTTCTATGATTTTAACTAAGTTGTTCATTAATTGTTTTGATCGATGTTGTACCGGAACTATGGAAGACCAGTAGGGTGCCACGTAAAAATAAACATTTGTGACAGTTTAGAAACTTGAAATTTCGATTTTTCAATTCACCATTTTGATATCACTACGTGTAATTTAGACTACAATTAGAAATTTCGACTAAAAAACCCAAAAATGTTAACTTTGTAGCATAAAATTTTGAACTTGGGAATTTTCATTGTTGAGTTTATTATTCGAATAATGATATTATTAGGATAATGATTATACAATGAGTCCCTGACACATGATTTTGAAAATAATCCGTTAACCATGTTTATGTTGTCAACATGTATAAATAATTTAATTTAATTTAGTATGCGGTCATAAGATCAAAGTCTAAACGGTGGACACTGGGCGTTATTTGAGTTACGACGACTAAATGATTTAAAACTATTAAATTGAAGTTAAGTTATGACAACTGTCAACACATACACAGCTACATATTACTTTTTTGATTTTTGTTTACAAAATTCATTACTTGATAATTTTTTAAAAGTTTAGAAAAGTCAGGGGAGGGACATGTCCGTCCCGTGCCCCCCCCCTTATGGACGCCCATGATAACGCATTTCTATATTACTTATAGCTACGTTTTGAATGATTTTCGAAAAAACGTGCTAACTTCTATAAGACCCTAGCCGTACTTATAACCCTGGGCATTTTATAATATTACTATATAACTGAAGAAAATACGTATTTTGTTTTATTTCAGATGGTTTACGGCGAAGGTCAGACCCTGCTGAACTTCAAGACCGGCGGCAGCACCGCGAACACCTCGAAGAACAAACACTCCGTGGACAAATCGTCGACCACTAAAAATCTGTAAGCGCAAACCGTTATGTGTCATACGACTTTTTTTTTTTTTTTTTTTTTTTTCAATGCATGAAAAATTAACATAGTCCGTCATGTGTGTTGACAAGAAGTTGTAATAATGGTTTTGCGAATGCGACAGATTTACCATGTTGTGGCGGACGACGAGAAGCCGTTCGAAGAGAACTTGTAGCGGCGAATCCAAACTCGGCGCGAGTTTCATCCGGAGACGACGAGTAAGTATGTCGCAAAACGGCACTACCTACGTACAAATACAATAGGTAGGTGGTATACAATAGGTATATAATAATAATATAATAAAATAATATTTATATGTTGTGGTAGCAGACTCTGGTGTGCGTGAACATAAATCGAAGCTCCTGGTGATACACTGAGGGATTTCCAAAATGCTTAATACTTTCTCCAAAAACAAAAAAAAAAAAAAAAAAAATCCGGACATAACTATTTCGCACGATGGGTATTCTTCGCACGACGGGGTGGGGATTTTCTTGACGGGTGTATTGAATTTTAAAGAAACGATAAATCATTTTTTCAATAAAACGATTCTGAACGAAGGAAGTTAATAAAATATATGAGAAGAAAAAAAAATGCGAAACTTCGGAGTGCCGCCGGGCTGAAATCGAACCCGGTACGTCGCGTGCAAGGCCGGTTCCATTTCCACTAGGTCACAACGCGTAACTCGACCTTGCAGGTGAAATAGTAGATATTTAGTAGAATAACCGAAAATATTGAATTTTCAAAACAGAATAAAATAATTAGAAAACTATTGTTGCACGTGGATTTCAATTTACACCATCGTATTCAGCGTCGAAAAATACATAAGATGCGATAAAACATTATCAACCTTCAGTAATTAAATGCTTATGGTATATAGATATTTCGTAATATCTGTCTGTATTTTCTCCAATTTTTTTTCAATCAAACCCTTGTAAAATGTTTAATAATTATTCGTCAGTAAGAAATTTTATTGCACCAAAATATTCGCAATGAAATTCTCTATCTAGGCAACAAATTTTAAAACAATCGGTCGAACCAATTTTCTTATAATATACATTAAAGTGCGTAATTTTAGGTAAAACTAACGAATTTCGTCGAAATTCTAACTTCAAACGGGTATAAAAAAAAAATTTGTCTAACGATTTTTGAGATTTTTTCAGGTCAATTAGACATATATATATCAGTGAGATCATATTAAATTTTCAAGTCTTAATATCAAAAATCAAAAATTGTATTACATAAAAACTAACAAAAAATGAGAAATTTTCCAAATGCCGTACTTAACTCAAAATTAATCGAATCTTTTTGAAATTTATATGACATATTCTCGTAGCTATTTTTAGTGGTTGGTGAAATTTTCAAATCTCTAGCTGCATTATTTTAGAAGTTATGTCAAAAAGTAATTTTCGCTTTTACGATAATTTTGGTAATTGCGTATTTTGCCGTTTTTCCCCGTTTTTGGAAAAAGTATTGAGAAATTGGAAAAATGACCTTCTTAAAGTAACATCTGGGTACGATTCCGGTTCTATAGAGATACTGATCGAAACTTTCGGACAAGTATTTCTATACGAAAAAGTGTTTACAGAAAAAGAAAAAAATAAATAAATAAATAAACATCATTGTAAAATCATACAGCTTCTTCACTTCATTCTGAATCTAAAATACCAAAGGAAAATTAAATAAAATGGCAAAATACGCCGTAAACAAGATTCTCGTGAAATGGATTTTAGTAATTTAGTGATAACTTCAAAACAAATAGAATTAGCATTTTCAAACATTCACCAGTTCTCAACAAAACTGTGATACGAATGGAATAAGTTTTCAACAAAATTTAAACACTTTTGAGATAAACGTGGATTTTGGAATAATCATGTGTTTTGTAAGATTTTTTTTCTAATAAAATTTTCAATTTTTGATATTAGCTCTGAGAATTTAATAAAAATTTACTCGCATTAATTTCTAATAATCCAAAAAAAAAATATCGTAAATCAATTTTTTTTTATCAATTTAGGATTAATATGAAACTGGTGATTTTCAGATAAAAAATCAATTGTTTCGGATAAAATCTCAAAATGTTTTAATTTAAATTATGCTCGATATTGTCTTTTGTCAAAACATTCCTCGTGTGTTTTTCTTCTGTTGGGAAGGAATTTTTTTCTCAGCTTGAAAAAAAAACTTCATAGTTGATTAACAAAAACACCACCATACTATTTCCAATTAAAATTTTGATCGAAACACATGTTGGAGATTTTACATGACTCTTTTTTTTATTTTTTATTATTACTACCAAACTAATTATCCCCCGGGAGCTACCAAATTTAGAATAAAGGATACCCCAGTAGACAAAACTAATACCATTAGTAAATAGATGGGTATTTACATAAAAATATTTACAATCGATGCATTAGGATTGTAATAATTTTTACTATGATTTCTATCTAAAATTACATTACATCATACATAATATTACGTGTCTTGTCTAAAATTAATAATAATATGTATGCTTCTAACTCATGTTCTAGGGAAAATGTGAAAAGTCAAAACAGAAAAAAGAAATCAAACTTAATCTAATAGAAAGCGTGTACTTACTACTCTTCGGTTAACTACGCCGCCGGTCAACACACGCCTAACAACAGCGATACAGTTGACACCTGAAGAATTTTAGTCAACCCAAACACCAAGCTTCAAAGTCACTCAATTTATGTACAAATCATACCATAACAATAATAATTAATAACATATTATATTTACTACAGTCCAAAAGTCTACCTGCCTGTATAATATCATTGAACACAGAGAATAGTGAAGTTATGGTTTGTCCCCAGTGTATCAGAAGTATTTAATAAAAACGCTTCTTTCTTTCTTTGTTTTTTTTTTTTTTTTTTTCAGGAAAAAACAAATCACATTTTACTCGCTTACCACATCATGAATTACATACGGTTTTATTTATTTTAATGGTTAGGTTAAATTTCAATGATTTTGATATACTACTTCAAGTTATAGAAAAATCAAAAATTCAATATTATTAAATTTTGTAATGAGAATGTTACTCCAATATTTTTAATTGATATCGAAATACTCGAAACAGTCCAAATCAATAATTACAATTTTCCTCTGAAAATTCACATTTGATTGTATATTATATTTATTTTATTTTATAACAATCTATTATTTTACATCAAAAGTATGATACCCTAATTTGAACTCAAATTGAGCCAATGCGTACAATGGATATATTATACAGGTAACTTTACCTACAGGTAGTACCTACTACATTCTGAGCAATAATATTATAGTTGCCACTTATGGGTAAATTGTGTTAGTGCTCATGCATTTTTCCTTAAATAATACATGCAATATATTAGATATTATGTTACCCTCGTGTACAAATATTTATAGCATATTTTGTTTTTATAATCATATGTGTATTATGATTATCAACAGTTATAAATTTTATAGTATTAAATGTATAACAATATGGTTGTGCTATGCTGATAAACTGATTCTTATTTTTAATATTATAATTATTGTTTCGACTTTATTACTATATTGACATTTTCCACTTTAAAATTTCTTATTACTTGTTTTTATTTCAAAAAACTGCTTTATTTTTATAATGAAAAATCTTTAGATGCGCTCTGCCTACAAGTTTCTAATTCGGTATGCGCTCTACCGACTAGTTTTGTGGGCCTATAAGATATTATATTTTCATTATTCTACCATTATTTAAAATCCTTGTTATCAAATTTGATTAATTGAATAGGTACTATGATTCAATATAATAAATTTAACAGGTAGGAACTAATGAATGTATATCTGAAGCTCCCGTTTTATATCTATACCACTAAAGATTTATAAATGTTCATAAAATAATTTTATTTAAAATTATTCGTTTTTTTCTTTTTTTTTTTTTTTTAATTTGTTTTGCGATTAAAATCAATATTTATAATTCAAGCCGTCCTCAATACTTTACTTTTATAATATACTTATATAATTATTTGTTAAATATTTTAAAGTATTTGCTTACAATTATACAGATTTCATATAGATTACACAGGTATGTGGTAAAATTGTATAACATTGATTTATCAAAAATGCTAATTAATACTTTTAAATTGAATTTCAACCAAATTAGTTTACGTACAAATACAACGTATTTATTGGAAGCAATAAATTTTTTCAAATTTTCATTTGCTGTTGGCATTAGAATAAGAATATTAACATCAATTATTATGATTTAGGTACTAATCAATTATTATTTATTTATAATTGTTTTTAGTACAAATTCAAAACATATTGAATCCGCATAGAGAAAACAATAAAAAAAAAAAACCAACATACCCAAAACAAAGGAGATAATCTAAGTATTTCTTAAAAAAAACACATTGATAATCCGATTTTTTTGGATTTCATAACGAAAAAAACCCTAATATACCAGGGAAAATTGTTATTTTTTTTTTATTATTTTGTGCGTAGTCCGATCTTAATGTGTGTTGTGCGGGAATATATGGACTATGGTTGACCTATCTAGCCCTTAGTTAAGAATAAATACAAAGTACTGACATGAGTGATGTGACAGTCCTTCAACAATGCTAATAATATTCTTAAAGGAAACAATAAGGTTGCTTATCTAGGAATAGCAAAGAGCTGTACAGGTCAGCTAGTAGTTAAAAAAGGAATAAAAATATTAAATGTACATGTCAATTTCCGTTTCATGTATTGTAGTATATAAAGCTTTTCAATATTTTTGAAACAATTAATATTCTTTAAATTATATTGTTGATCTATCTTAGAAAATCATAGCAAAAGTTTCACTGAAATTACAATTTTTCTTATTGGTTTTTGTACATATATCCATGTGTATCAAAATGGTATTTCTACCAAACAAATACAATAAATATTAATTTAACTGTTTAATGTGTACAGATTCGGGAGCTTTTAAGCAAGTATATAAATACATTTTTAATATTTAAGTATTTTAAACTGTAAAAATGATGACAACTCTGTAATTCCTTGTAATCATTATAAACTAGTATTCATCTAAAAATTTAACTTATTTACTTGTAGTTAAAAAAATGTTAACTCTTTTAATACTCAAAAATAATTTGCTGCATTTTTTTTACATGCGTATATTATATTATCTAAGAATATGTTTAATATTGTTATTTACTATTATTTATTGTTGAATTTATGTACAAATAGTAAAATAAACAAAGATTATTTGAAAAAAAAATTTTTTTTCTTTAAATCACTATGAAAATGAATTGTAAATTATACAATTGTCGACCAAGGATTCAACCACTTGCCTCGACAATTTTCTTCAACTGTGTTTCTATCTACTCGTTTAGTTAATTTTTCAAATTCATCAGTAGCTTCTAATCTTTTTACATCAGGCTGCAAACGTTTTGAAATCCTGAAGACCCCATCAGTGTCTAAATGAGTACACCAATAATCTTCTTCAGTTTCTGGTAATCCATCAGGAGTTTGTATTGGTGTTATTTTCACCAAATGTTTTACTTTCCATAGGCGAGCATTCATCTCTGGTGTGTTTTTCACAATTGCAATATCACTAGTCTAAACAAAACAAATATTATCAATTTTCATCAAACCTTCTTCAAGATTAAGATCATGTATATATCATTATATCAGATATCTTATATATCTAATATATTGAAGGACATGACCCTTCAGTGCATGCATAAATAAAAATATCCTTTGAATGACTCATTTTTTTTTCATGCTACAGTCAAAACAGAAGTACAGAATAATAACAAACCTAATCTCAACCATAGCAAAAACTTAAAATAATGAATCCTTAGTATATATTATGTTTTAGTACATTTGAGTTTGTTAATGAAATGTGACAACACACCTACTGCACTTTGAAGATTAATAAGCTATAATAATACATGACAATTAAATCTGTATGAACATATTTGTATTGAGAAAATAAGTACAAAATATTAAACTGATCTGGAAATTTTAAATGTCATAAACCAAAAATCTGACAACAAACGCGCAGCAGTATATTTTTTTTTATATATGTATATATAATTGTGCTTTTTGAAATAAATTAAATTGCATCAATAATCTATTTATTAAGTTTCTGAATATTTTTATTATTTGCAAACAAAATTTTATGCAATACATATAAATTTAGGATTAACTAGACAAAAAATGAATTCATTATTCAACATTTTAATTTTACCAATTAATATTAACTTTTGAAATATCAACCTTCAAAGGTCGAAAAACTCTAAGCATAAATATATTTTAGGTTTTAATTTTTAAGTAATAAGTCTGGTCAATCCTCAAAGGTTGTGACTACATGACCATAGGTCTTTGACTATAACTTAAAGAAAAATAATATACATGAAAAAACAATGTATGCAAAAAAGTGAAATAACTTCTTGTTGATAGCTGTATATTAAATTTATCACACTATTTTGTTGATATGACTATAAATATCCATTTATATAAGATTTAAACTTTAAATTGACATTCTGAGCTAGATTCTAAAAAGCTAAGGTAAGAAATAAGGTTTGGAATATCACGTAAAAATGTATATACACCTAAATAAAATATGTTTCTTAGTGCTTTAAAATACAGAGAAACTCTGTAGGAATGAAATAAATTATTTAGTCAACTTTTTCAATTAGGTAAAGGAAATACTGACTAAAAAATTACAGCAGACCATCAATTAACCGCACTACGAAAAGTATGTATTAATTTATTTAAATTTATACATCAAAACTGTATTATTGAAGAAATGATTTATCATTTCTTTAAAATTCAACACACGTGCCATTAATATAGAGGTGTAAAGTATGTCTGGCATTTATATTAATGAAAACAAATTACTTTATGATCCAAACCCATGTCAGTTAAGATTTTTTTCTGCCAATACGGATTGTACAAGTACGATTTAACTCGCTGGACCATGAATAATTTTGTTGGTGTATATGGTGGGTCAACTTCACCTTTTCTGGAATGAAATTTACAAAATAATTTTAAACTATATAGAAAAAAAAAAGAAAAATGTAACAAATTATATATTTACCGAGGATAATAAGTGAATCCCGGATACTTAACACCACCCGTCCACGACTTTAAGCTTCTTATAAGCATTGTTGTTGAACAACATGTGTTGACATTGCTAACAGAATGTTTTATTAGACCAAACATTTTTTTGTCTTTAGTCTTTAGTTCTTCAGTTTAGTCTAATCCTGTGGTCTATCACAGACCAAATAGAATTCTTAATTATTTTGTCATGCCAAAATTCAGCTAATATAGTTTTTTTATCTCGTTGATAAGACTCTTATCCAAAACCGCTTACCACATTTTTTGAGTAACCTTGTGAGCAATCAACAAAAATCGATTTGTTATCCAATGTTTTTTTACAACCTCTTTGGTGTACGCTAAATGCCAAGGCGGATATACATATTGACCTTGTTAAACGCATATTTTGTATTTTCTTGTATTGAATTTGGCGCCAAATCGTTATCAGTTAACCATAGAAAAAAGATTTAACCTAAAAGAACAAAACAAACAGTTCAGTAATCAAAACTCAAAATGAATTCAAATCAAACTCACTATACATAATATAATACTGTACTATACTTAGAATATTCATCTATGAACTAAGTCAAATGCTCGATTAGACTCTCAAGTCAGTCTTCAAAATTCAATTAAAATTTACATCAAACGTTAGTTTTTTCAATTTTATATTATGTATTTAACATTATTATAGCATTCGTTGAACTTTCAAAAGCATATTTTTTTTAATTTATTATTTAACAATTGGGCGTTTCAATTAAATCTTCTCTAATTAATAAAATTGCGTTACGGTTTTAGATCTGTACGGTTATATAGTCCTTACGAAATATATTTTTAAATTCTAGTATTAATTGTAATACAATAAACAATGACGAAAGCGAAACCAAATTTGCCTTGGTAAGCCATATTTGCTTCTTCAATTATTTCACATAATAAGATTTTTAATTTTTGTCTCATTACAGGGTAGAGAAATATCGACCCAACACTTTGGATGATTTAATTTCTCATGAAGACATCATTCAGACAAGTAATACAATTTATCACTGAAACGTTTAACATAATATTTATTGATTGTTCTTTGTGCATTCGTAGTCGGTAAATATATTAAAGAAGATCAATTACCTCACCTATTGTTTTATGGACCTCCTGGAACTGGAAAAACTAGTACTATATTAGCATGTGCCAAACAGTTGTATTCTCCAGCACAATTTCGTTCAATGGTAAGTATATATTTGGTGTTTTCCATTATCGCACAAACATGACTGAATATCACACGCAAAAGTAGAATGATACCGTACTGATTTATAAAAACAACCTTATTCTGTACGTATAAATTGTACAATACCACATTGATTTGTTGAAATCTTGTTTTGGTTTGTAGTTTAAAACTTAGTATGATTAATAAACAGAATTAATATTAGTTTAATTTTCTGTCTGTAGTACAAATTCAATATGTATTTAAAATTGTAGGTACTAGAGTTGAATGCTTCAGATGACAGAGGAATCGGTGTTGTCAGAGGACAAATTATGAATTTCGCATCTACAAGAACAATTTTTAAGTCTGGCCACAAATTAATTATCTTAGATGAAGCAGATGCTATGACTAATGATGCTCAAAATGCATTGAGAAGAAGTAATAGAATATTATTGTTAAAACATTAATATTCATAATTTAATCTTTTGACTATATTATACTTATTTATAATACATTTACTTTTTAGTTATAGAAAAGTTTACAGACAATGTTCGTTTTTGCTTAATTTGCAATTATTTAAGCAAAATTATTCCTGCATTACAATCCAGGTGTACACGCTTTCGATTTGGTCCTTTAGATTCTAAACAAATAATGCCTAGGCTTGAATACGTTGTTGAACAAGAAAAGTAGGGCATTTATTAATATTTCCTCCTCTGTACTTACTTTAAGTGTAATATTTTTAATTTCAATTCATAGAGTGAATATAACTGAAGATGGTAAAAAAGCACTGATTGATTTAGCACAAGGTGATATGCGAAAAGTTTTAAATATATTACAAAGTGCTGCTACTGCATTTCCTGAAGTAAATGAAGATTCTGTCTACACTTGTGTTGGCCATCCATTAAAAAGTGATATTATGAATATTTTAAAATGGTTATTGAATGATGATTTTTCTACTACCTTCACAAGTAATTTTTTACCACTCTTAAATTAAATCGATCTATTGGTATTATAATTTTCTTATTAATTTTTAGAAATTCAAGAAATTAAAATTCAGAAAGGTTTGGCTCTACAAGACATACTAACAGAATTGCATACTTTCTTATACAGATGTATGTATTATTTATTTAGTTATTGTACTTCTATATGAATTATATTTTATGAACTCTGTGTATTCTGCTGATTATGAAATTTGAATGCGAGGGAAGTGGTTAAAACGTATAAAATGCTTACTTGTGAGATTGAGTTTTCTTAACATCTTCATAAATAAACTAGTACAAGCTTTTGCCTTTGACAGAAACACTATATATATTTCGATATTTACTAATAATAAATTGCTAAAATATATAATAAGTACATGTCTATTGTAGTTACTCAATCTTACAGTTTAGTGGTAGTTCTATGCAGTGGTGGATTAAGCATTTTTTCACCCTAGGGCAGTTTTTTTGGCGCCCCCCTCTCCTTCAGCCACTTTTGAAAATTGACCTTTCTGCAGAACAGTTACTTGCTGGAATAGTTAAGAACATCCTGATAATAATCTCTATGTATGGAAAAACCTCTTGAACTAATTTTTCAATAATAAATTGTTGTATTTCAAGTATATTCATGGGTTCTGTTTTTAACTTAGATAGTAAGTAGCTTTTAAAATGCAGACATTCATTTGCAAATGAACTAGGTAAGTCATTTTTATATTTTTTATGTAGTAGGTTGGCACAATTAGTTCGTTCAACAGAATTTGATTTAGTTAAATTATTTTAGATTCTGAACGAAGTGAAGAAGCTAGTGTTTTTACAACGATGTTTATTTATTTTTTCTGTATACACTTAACACATAAGCACCACAAATATTCTTCGTTATTCGGGTCAGATACTTGATGGATGTGTTGGAAAATGACAAATATTATTTTTCTTTATATTATTATGTTCTTTCGTTCAGAATAGTCTTATTGAAGAAATGATTTATTGTTTCTTTAAAATTCTACACATCCTCCCAGAATATCTAAACCGAACCGATTAATTTGTCTATGTGTTTATTTTTAGCTATGATATATACTGTATATTTCTTTTATAATTAATGGGTACAATATGTTATTGGACAAGATTATTGCTCGCTCAATGTCATGCTTTATAAATTCGTATACGCATCGGTATTTCTACAGAATAATATTACCAATGTGGTCGATTCATGTTATCTACACATGTTATAAATATTTCATTATTTTATCAATTATTTTGATATTAGCCAACATTAAACTTTTTTTTACTTCAAGTATAAACAACAGCAGAAAAGCTTACACTTAAATTTTGTATGAAAATTGAGTTAACTTATTGGTGCAATAAGGTTGCTCTGTATGTAGATCCGCCACTGGTTCTATGCCAGCATTTCTAAAATTGTTTAACCTTATGGTCATAACAGTTAATTTTAGGTGGGTTAAGTTATTTTTAATTACATTTATTCTAAGAAATGTATGTTTTTAACCAAATTCCTCTATCAAAATGGTACAGTTGCATAATTGCGTATGTTTGTAAAATTATCTATTTATTTATAAACCAATAAACTAATATAAATGTAATAAAAGTAATATATTAGAACTAAATTTTTATCTTATAATTGTAAAACCAAGTGGATCACAGAAGATTTTTGGTGTAAATATAAAATAGTGGTGGTGTTTTAGTGGTCATAAAAAACAGAAAACCCTCTACTCTAGCTATAATCCAAGAATTCTACTAAATTTATCTTAGTGATCATATTATTACTGAGTTAATTCTTTTTAAAATAATTTTGTCTTAATCTTTACATATTATGTCTATTATAATATATGTATTAAAATAAACACATAAGATTTGTTTGCTTTTAATATTTACCAATAAAATAAATTTCTAATGTTTAGAAAAGATAAACCGTTTATGCATTTAGATGTTACTAATGACATTTAATTTAATTAGTTATGTTTTTTTATGCATTTCAGTGGATTTACCAGCAGATTCTCTCATAGAAATATTGACTGAAATGGCTGAAATAGAAGTACGTCTCAATGGTGGAACTTGTGAAAAGATACATCTTGGAAGTTTAATCAGTGCTTTTTATATGGTAAGATCGAAATTGAAACCTGCCGATGAACGTTTGAATCCCGTGTAATACTTGTAGTATGTAACTTTTCATTATTCTTATATATAATTTTTTTTTTTTTTTACGTATAACATAATAATATGTGTAAATGTATATATTTTAGTCTGTAATTTTATGATAATAATAATATTTAATAAAAGAAAACAAAATATAAACTATAATTTATTATAATTTTTATTTAAATTATGTACACAAAATGATTTTAAAAAATGTCATGACCATACAATAATATTATTGAATATAACAATAAATCTAGGTATGTATATAAAAAAAATATATATATATTATATTATATAAATTATAATATTTAAACGTATAATGATTTTAATAAATAAGTGTTGTCATGTAGGAGGCAAATTATTATTTAAGTTATTACTATGATTCTCTATTTAAGTAGATATTTGTTCGTTAAGAGACAAAACTTAACCTAGAAGCTGGCTGTTTTATAGCTTGGAGATCGTGTATTGGCTATAATAATTCTTCATTTATTATTTGGAAATTAATGGTTCTTGGACGGTTTATCCGAAAATATTGCTGACAAAGTTATTAAAACCAGACGTAATGCTTGAGAATATTCCTGTATCTTGACTTGGTTGCTTGGGTGCCAGTGCTATTCCTTGTGGGTGATGATGATGATAGAAATGAGGTACTGGCTGTCTGTAAGGTGTATTATCCTGTCTCTGCAAGCACATCATAACGTAAATAGAATCACATATTATGATTTATAAATGGCAAATGAGTATTAATTATTTTATAGTGCATGTTATAAATTAATCATTAAATTTTATTCTGTACTTATTAGTGGCTGATTTTCGTAAAGATTATGAAAACTAAAATATCTTTGTAGATTATCATTGATTACAATTATTATTAGTCGGTCACGGATTTTAATGTTAATACGTATTTTTACCGAGTGTAGATATTTTATCATTTTTGATTAATAAATGAATAGGAATAGCTTTTTTTTTTTTTTTTGTTCAATAATAGAGTCACATATTTTTGTATATATTTTGAAATTCTTATTGCATAAAAATCCATGCCCTGACTATGAGTAATTTTCTTAATGACGACTAAACTACTTACAAAACATCAAAGAAGCCAAGAGAGGCGCACATCATGCTCCTTAAGATTTAGGAAAATGTATATTTGAATCCAGAGTTGAAGTAACAGTAGCAGTAGAAGAAGGTAATAATTCAGAAACTACGTTTTGCATAGTTTTAACCTGTAACCACTTGCGTTTTGTACATATTTGCAAAGGAAATTACAAAAGAATGAGTTATACCCATTCACCCAGAGTTCTGTTGTCGAGTAGCCAATTATTTTTAATAAAAAAACATGCTTGTTAAAAAAAAAAAGGAAATATGAAAGTGTAGGATTAATAGTGTTGTTATAAAATATTAAAATACTAAGTGTTAATCAATCGAGTACAAATTTATTTAATTTACAAGTATTCTCATCTTTTTATTTTTTATGGCAATTATTCAGTATAACAAAATTTGAACTTTGATGAGATAACACAACATAATATTAATCAACCAGCATTTTCTATGAGCTGTTCTTAAAATATTAAACAGTACAAAACTCAACTATAATATTATTATTTAACTTGTCTATGACGTATAACATTTGCATAAAATTATTTAGAAACTATAACAACAGTTGAATGTTGAATTATTCATTTTAGGAAATTAAAATTCTTTACAAATGACAAAAGCTCGACACGCTTTCCGTTCATGGTAAATGTTTACATGGCTCAAAAATTGTAATATCTATTCTGAATAAAAAATATATAATATAATATAATCTATCATTTTTATTAATAAATACATTTTTAAGTTTATTGTAGTTACAAAGAAGTACTGTATTTTAATCACTTATAAAATCAATATTGTTTTTAGATAATATGATAGACTTTTAAGTTTATACATATAAATAAATAATGAGAAGACACATAGTTATTTCTACTAGAAACTGTGTAAGTATTTTCTTCATATTTATGTTGTCGTGTGTTTTCTATGTTATACTTCAGAGTTAAAATATTATGTAATTAATAAATAAAGCAAGCAAAGTCAATTCAAGCACTTAATACTATTATGATACTTATAGTATGGTATATGATATATGAGTATTAATTACTGTACACACTAAGCGATTATGATTTTTAATATATTGTTAAAAGACTTTGTGAATTTGACACATAAATGTCTTCATCATTTGTAGGTGATAACATAGGTATAATAATAATATTTGTGAAAATTTCAAGTTTCTAACACTGGTTTTCATTAAATTAATTTCTCGAAAATCTAGTCTAAATTAACTCGGTAGGTATACTGTTTTTAATACAGTTTTCTACAGTGTTTTCATAACTTTGAGAATTTTTAAAAATTACTTCTTTTTAAAAACCTAACCAAACATAAGTGTAGCAAAACCGTCATTGTAATAAAACAAAGACATCCAATAAAACGCTGTGATTCTGTTCAAGTTGCCGAATAAGTTGTCACCTCGTGATCTCGAAACAAGATACAAATTATGTAAGTAGATTATTTACACTACTTTGTACTTGATCTTATTTAAGAATTTAATTTTTGGATATACGAATGTTTTGCCCTACTCGACGGTCGAATCGTTGGGGAAAAGTTATGGCTCTATGGGGAGCTCTAACTCACTTTTCACACCCTAATCTTCGCCTGAAGTTTTAAATCACGGCCCCCTCAAGATGGCTGACAACACAAATAGTTCCGTTGCAACGTCTTTTACGTTTTTCCATAACGCTGACGCGCGATATAATGTGCTCTTCGAATTCGTATTATTTACCTAACGTCTGCTGAATTCATTTTTCTACAAATGTACACGCACTGACTGTGATCTCGCTCGATAACTAAATACACTATGACGTGTCAGGCAGCGTTTTATTTAGGAGAGGAGTACCTCTTCTATTTTTTAAATATTTTAGCTTACTAATTTGCTCAAAATCACCCCACAGGTTTATGAGATATTCCAACTTTCAGGGACGCTATATATATTTTTTTCCCCCTCTTCTAATTTTTTAGATTTTTTTCAGGTGCCCCCCTCCCCTTACACTTAGCTATTACAACGATTCATAGACGTGTTAATATTAAATTTATGCAAAACGTTAGTTATCGCAACAGTATTTCCGTCGGACGGACGAGAAAGCCACCACCACCTCCGCGGCCACGAGCGCGGCCATCGTCTTGGCGTGCAGACCGGCCGGAGCCATCACCGCGGACGCCGAAGCGTCGTTGCTGTACACGCGCAAGCCGTCCCGCCAGTTTGTGCTCGAGTTCGCGGCGCCGACGACGACTTCCGCGGAAATCGTCCTCGTCCGGAAGTCGCTCATCCACGGCGGTTGCCACGGCTTCAACCGCGGTCTGCCGTTCGCCCGCGAACCTACCTTGGACGAGTGCAGTGTGATGTTCAACAGAGTCGGGTGTTGTTCCACGACCATGAAGTCCATTTCCTTGGGGATGTAACCGTCGCCGTAAATCTGAGAAAAAAGAAAAAACACAATTTATGTACATATTACCTATGTACGCGTTTCGTCTTCGTGGAAACGAATTATAAGTAGGTACGCTCAGAGCCGTGCCTTGGGTGCAAGCGCCCCGAGCGCATGGTTTAAATTAGGCGCCAAAAATAGTTTTCATGATAACTTTTATATAATATTTTAAACTATACGTAAATAAAAAGAGCACTATAGCTTGTTTTCACTTAGTTCAAAATCTAAAAAAAAAATAGCCAGACCTACTTCGCACGATGGGTGGGATTCTCTTGACGGGTGTATTTATAAAACGATTCTGAACGAGGGAAGTTAATAATATAAAAGTAAATGAGAAAAAAAAATGTTAGAAAAATGTCCAAAATATTTTTTTCACATTTTCAAAATTTTCTTGCGCCAAAATCTTTCTTATATGATTTTCTATCTGTGTTTAAATTTTCATAAAATTCGGATAAAAAAATGATGGTTTCCGAGTCGTTTTTGTCAAATTTTGAGTAGTTTTTTCCAAAAAAAAAAAAAAAAAAAAATGAAGAATTGAGAAATTCAAAATATGAACTCTCTAAAGTACACTCTAGAGGCTACAAATCCGGTTTCAAAAAGTTATTGATCGAAACTTTTGGACAAGTTTTTCCATACAAAAAGTTGTACACAGAAAAAAAAATAAAAAATAAACATCATTGTAAAAACACTAGTTTCTTCACTTCGTTCGGAATCTAAAATGGGTTTTAAGCGGTTTTTCAAAAACTCAATTTCCCCAATCCTTACGAGCAGGGTAGTGATGGTGTATTAATTTTTACTTAAAGCCCTTAATCAAGTCATGTTCGATACGGGGCACAATGCGAGTTGGTTTTCCACACGTTCCTTATCCACGCGAACAACAATACGTCTGTTATAAATCATTTAAATTAAAATCGTAGCGTGCAGATCGTACGTTTTCGGAGAGTTATTAAAACGTGATACTCTTGTGTCTGTCAGCATTGGGTATATAGCATGACAAAATTAGATTTCATTCGATGCGAACTGCCACGGGCAAGAATACCAATAAAACTACTATGTACAAACGTTGAATTAATTTAACGAGCGTAAACTACGCGATATTCACGAACTTCGATTTATGTATTATGACGAACAAAACAATAATTTACATAATTATTATTACTTCGCGACGACATTAGAGAATTATTATTTAATTTCCGTTGAGTTCCGTCCGTTTTTGTCGTTGAACACGGCGCGGCGTGGCTATACAATATTTTAATTACATAAATAGGGTGTTAGTCAATTAGATACGTGCATTATATTTTTATCGGGTGTATGCAATTAAAATTAAAGTATTAATTAATCATTTAAAATGATTTTCATTTTTAAGAACCCTTTGACATACTTTGTACCATGGGTATTCTTCGATACTCGGGTGGGATGTGGCTGTAACGAGTTTTAAAGAAACGATTAATCATTGGTTTTCGTCATGAAATACCAACTTTGAGTACTGTTTGAAAATATTTTACTCTCTAAAGTTCTTATGTTCGATAAAATCGTTTCGTATCTAACTTCTTTTCTAATTTGTGTATAATATTATATTGTATTTTATATTTTGTGTATTATTATAATATTAAAAGTGATTATTTAATCATTGTTCTTAGTTATAAAACTCGTAGTAGGTGTCACGGTTATAAAAAAAGTGGAAATTTCATTTGAATATCGAAAACAGTATATTCAAATAAGGTAATAAAAATGTGTTTACAGAGTTTTGAAAAAGAGAGAAAACAATCCAAGTCACGTGTATGCCATGAATGTTTTGAGTAAATTCATATTTTGAGTAATTTTGTTTTATCGCATGGTTTGCCAACTCGCTAAATACACAACAGGTATCATTTTCGTTTCTCGAGTAAGCTTTTTTTTTTTTAGAAAAAAAAAGAAGAGATAAATCTTCCATTATTTGGATTTATTACGATTCAAATATTCTACAATTTAAACAATAAAAATTATATTAATTTAGTCAATTTTCATAAAAATTATATCAAGTTTAGAAAAACACGTGAGGAATCTTTTGGTCTGAGAAAAAAATTGAGTCTTTTAAACTTTGAAAGTTATAATATTTTGTTTGAAGACAAAAAAAAACATAAAAATTACCAGTTCTATACGAATTCTAACACTTTTAGTGGCTAAAATAGTTAATTTAGGATTTCTAAGATTATTTCAAGTTAATTAGACATATATATATATATATATAATTTCAGCTTATGATTTCAAAAATTAATAAATTTATTAGATAGAACATTACTAAACACAAGATTACAAGATAATTTCAAAATTCTATATATATATCCCAAAAGCAATAATTATTTCCCCCGTCTATGTCACACTATTGTCGATAACGGGTGAAAGCTTTGAGTTTCCAATTCTATTAGTTTCGAAGTCATAGTGAAATAAATAAAATAGATTTTAGTGAAATAAATAAAATAGATTTTACGAAAATCTCGTTTCCGTCATACTGTACCAAATTTTTACTTGATTTTTCGATAGGTTTTCCTCGTTTTTTGGAAAAAATATGGAGAATTATGAAAAATTACCTTTTTAAAGTACCAATAGTGGAAAATTTCCGACCTATCAAGTTATACTGTATGAAACCACTGTACGAGTATTACTAAATAAAAAAAAAGTGTTTCGAGAAGGATAAAGGAAAAAAGAGAGGGACGTCATTGTAAAACTTTAAGCTTGTGTTCGCTCCGCTCGGAACGTGAAATTCGAAAACTGTGGCCTTCGTGTATTGTACCACGCGATTCCACGCGGACGGCAAACGGTTGTCTCACACTCTGTACAATAATTATAAGCCACTAACGCACTCGAGTCAAGACGCATAGCAATTGTATAGTAATAATAACGAACGAGCCCCGCGATCGTCAACGGATAATCATAAAAAAACCGAATCGATTAATCGGAATCAACAGTTGAAAAATGGAAATTAACGTCGTCGGGGAGTCGAGTGACATAGAAAACGAACATCACGCGCATTTCACCGGACACTTTGGAATTAATAACATTGTAAGTCGTACAATGTCGTCGTCGTACGCGACGTCCAAGTGGTCCGAACGTAGTAAATTTGTCATCACTTCCGCGACACTTTTGAAATTTTCAATCGGACGACGACGCAGTATTTTTATTACGTCTAATATTCCTTATTATAATATTATTATTATTTTTAATAACATTCCGGCGGTCTAGCGCAGCGGCGGATGCATTCCTCCGTCATCGATTCGAGACGAATAATAATATAATAATCGTTGGGTCTGGGCACAAAACTCGATAAAAAAAAAATAAATAAATAAAAAACGCTCGCGTATTAAATATTTTTACTAGGCCACTCGTCGTCGATTAAAAAATATTATTTTCTCGTCACTTCTCTCTCGACCGCGGACACAAAACAATGTACGTACACACACACACACACATATCATAATCTACGTAACAAAACACAACACCGGACATTGTCGCGTGTTTTACGAGCCACTTAACGGCTGTGTGTGTGTGTGTGTGTGTGTGTGTGTACGTAAAACGTCTTTCTCTTTCCCCTCTTTTAGGGTTATCCGACGAAACGCAGATCACCACAGCCGACGACGATCACGTCGCGGCACACTGACAGTCTCAATTATCGGCCGTCGCCACTGCCTAATCGACCGACGACGTGTTGTTTTGACGGTTCGACTTCAAAACCGTCGCCGTCGATACAATGTACGATAGCGCGTAGCCAGAAATTTACAACTAGGGTGGCCAAACTTTGTTCGAAATCCAACTAGGGTGGCAAATTTTCTAACGCGACTTAACTGTATCCCGCGACGAAAAAATAAACACAAGACAACCGCATTGTTATCATGTTTAAAATTTGAAAATAACGAGTATGTCTTATTTCAAACATTTTATATTATGTTCGTAACAATATTTCTACAATCAATCCAATTTAACCTATGGCTTCTGTGCTAAATTTTTATTTTTATTATCATTCCCATTGGCCATTACCAGTAATTTCCACTCATCACTGGATTAGGGCACACGATGAACAAAAATGGGTGTCAAAATATCACTGTAATAATGTACTTAATAATAATTAAATTAACTGTTTTGTTATAGTATGCTTAATTAAAAACTTATGAAATCAGAATTATTTGATGTTCATATTCTTCTTCTCAAGGATTTTTGTTCGACTCGAGATTTAATGAACGTTTAATTTAACCTAAGTACATCAATAATATAGTTGGGGTGGCCAGTAAACTTATAAGGGTGGCCCGGCCACCCCAGGCCACCTCTTAGTTACGCGCCTGATAGCATGAGTGTTCTTATGGTAACGCGGATATTATGTCTATTTTATACGCAGGGTCCTTCTGGATTTCACCTCTCTACAAAATAAATGAATATAAAATTTGAAGAGCTGTATGTGTATCAAGGGAATCGGGAAGTGTTGATATACAGTCTATTCGCATTAAATGTACATAGAATCGAAAGACATCACCAACAATCGAAGTTCCGATTTTTATTTAGATCTCCAATTTTCGATTTTATTTTGAACGGTTTCAATTTTATTTTTATTTTTTTATGTTGTATCGAAAGAATTTTTCTTTTTTTTTTTCAAAATAAACATATGTCAAGTCGCAAAAAAATATTTAGTTTTATGTTATATCTGTAAATTATTTTTTGAAGTAAGAAAACTTATAAAAATATTGTATTGACTTAAATTTAAAATTCTAATTGTTACTATTTGATGATTCAATATTTTTCATTTCATTTTAAATGTTAATAGAAAAACTGACAAGATTTTGACTGTTTTAACTGTATAAAATCTGGCCAATTGATCATAAAAGATTTTGACCGGTCGAAAACCTAATTCTATTAAATACCAATAATAGAAGGATGTATATTAACATATATTTAACATTATTAAAATTTGAAATTCACTCTTTATCGTAAAACTTAGAAAATTTGGTTATTGTAGTAGTTCCCCACTCCCTAAACACTTGTAAACGATTTATTTTTATTTATTTTATACGTTATAAAAGTGTTCATTTTCAATGAACATTTTTAGAGTGGTCACAGATCTTTTCAGCCATTTTCTGATTTTTCAGGTTTTCCAGAAATTTTTTATACAATTTTCAGAAGAAATAAATGTATACACATTCTTATTCATTGACTGGATAAAAAAAACTCAGATAAATTCATCAAATACATTTATTTTTGTTCGTAGAAAACCGTTAGGAACAATTGATAATACATTTTACTAAATATTTATTTCTACCCTATGAAAACTCTTAATAATTCATAAAAGTGACTCAAATAAGCAAAAAAGGAAGGTTGGAACTTTTAGATCTTGGTAAAAAATATAAATTAGATATTAATTATTAAACGTGAAATATAATATATCAGATGCTTTGGAAATAAAAAGGTATAGAAAATTCATAGAAAAAAATTTGAAACGAAGTATTTGAGTTTTAAAATTGGTATTGATAAAAATTCCAGGAAAATTGTAATTTAATCTTTGAAATTCGCTGACTTCCAGGTACTCCCTGATCTTTCCAGATTTTCTGAACTTGTAGCAGCAAGTAGCAATCATGATTTTATCAACACGATATTGCTTGTGTAGTCGGAAATCTACGCGATTTCTGTTTCTGACAAATAAAACTTGTGATTGTACAAAAAAAAAAAAAAAAAAAACCGTACCGTATCCGGCCGAATGAATTCGATATAATATTTTTATGTTTTTTTATTGCACAACGCGTATATTATGTCGTCCTCGACGCGTAGTCGTACAACGACGATAATAATTATTACAATAATACATTACGAATCGCAATAATTTTATAACATTCTCGCGTTAAAAAAAAAAAAATCGACTACATTATTATTTTTATTTTAGATTCTGGTTTTTTTTTTTTTTTTTTTTTTTTATTTTTTAACATTGTGTTTTAA
>JAIPRM010003975.1:0-24329 GCA_025469315.1 Stegophylla sp. TES_Ste_2020 | reverse complement strand
GAAAAAACTACTCAAAATTTGACAAAAACGACTCGGAAACCATCATTTTTTGATCCGAATTTTATGAAAATTTAAACATAGATAGAAAATCATATAAGAAAGATTTTGGCGTAGGAAAATTTTGAAAATGTGAAAAAAAAATTTTGGACATTTTTTTTTCTTAGTTATTTTTTATATTACTAACTTCCCTCGTTCAAAATCATTTTATTGAAGAAATGATTTATTAAAATTAAATACACTCGTCAAGAGAATACCACCCATCGTGCGAAGTATGTTCGGCTTTTTTTTTTAATTTATATTATTATTATTTTACGATGTACCGTTCAAATAATAACTTTGAAATCAAAATTATGTACTTCTGAGTACACATTTTCTTCTTTATATATATATAATATTATAAGTGCATAATTTTTCCCTGTACAGAAACAATTATGGGAGTAAATTTGCGAACTCAAGAGGGAAAATCGGCCGATTACGTGCAAGCGATTAAAACGTAAGTGGACAAAAAAAAAAAAAAAATGTATTACTTATTAAATGTCATGATTAGGCCTGGGATTTCGATGCAATACAATTTTCTTCCTGCTTTTTCAACTCATAGATCCGTAAAATAAAACCAGAAATGTTTAATAACATCATTTTTATAGTACAATTTTTTTTAATAAACTTGTAAATACGATTATTACATTACTATCCCAGTTCTACTCGTGATAATGTTGCAAAACTTTTCTCTAAAATATTCATTACTAACCTAGTTGTATAATATTTTTAGTGTCAGTAGCATAGTGATAAAGAGAATTTTCACTTTTTGGTATTGGAACGATACCATCTTCTATTTGACTAAAATTGGCAGAGATTTTCGTAAATCATTGAAATCGCTGCACACTTACACCGAAAACGTAAATGATTTTCGTCAAGTATTTTGAGAATTAAATAATATTAGTGTACAACGTTTGTTTTTCTTTCTCTGTTTTAGGTCATAAAAGACAGACGAGAAATATTAAAAAACTCGGAACACGAAAAAACTAATGTAAATGGTAAGATTACAAAACAGAAGTGATAATTTCCAATCTACTCTTCTCGAATTTTAACACTCTCGTTATTATTATTATTATTATTTTAGGAAAGAAACGAGTTTACTCGTTTTTGGATCTTCTGATCGGAATCTCCAAAGAAAACGCCGATTCAATGACCGATAAAGATATACGAGAAGAAGTGGACACGTTTCTGTTCGAAGGACACGACACCTCGTCGATCGCTATAACCATGGCTATAATTCATTTGGGACTAAACCAAAATATTCAAGTTAGTTGGCTACTTAGTACTTGCTCGTTAAGAAAATGTCCTATTTCCAAAATAGCGATTTATATTACAAACGTAACCTTATTGTTATCTTACTCAGGTACTGTGTTAAATAAATATGTCCTAGGTAAATTATTAATAAAACAATGAAAGAGTTCAAAGGGAACGGAATTTTCTTCAAATTAAAGTGACTATTTTTAAATTGAATACTGAACAGTATCTTAAAAATTATTTTGAATTATTATTTAAACGTAGATGTCTCATGTATGACATCAGTGGTGAAAATTGGGAATAGTAAGTAAATAATTACTGACATCATTCGATTTGAATTCGATAATTTTAGACAGTAAAATGTCAGGAAGCAAATTTCCCCTTCCCATCAACTTCACAACTGAGTGAACACAAAATTAAATACAATTTTTTTTAGATTTTACTGTAATTGTTTTTGGATTTATCACATAATCACTACAAGAAAATTTAAAAAAATAATTCGTTTAGAATATAGGTGAAATTACGTAAATAGAACTATATATTATGACTAAATAATACTTTTGTACAATTTTATTTATTGTAAAATATTATGAAAGAAAAAACTTTGACATACTTAACTAATGGGTATTGTTCAGTTCTCGGGTGAAGTATTTGGTGGGGTGGAAAGGATTTTAAAGAGATGATATATAATTTTCCAATAAAGCGATTCTGAGAGGAGTTCCAGGTATTAATTTTATAGAACAATATAACATATGCTAGTTTTTGAGTAGGTTTATTTATTGTTTAACAGAATAACATAATTCAGGTCCATTTCATTATTCATGAGATTGATGAATGTTATCTTGTTTTAAACTTGTTAACTGTTTTAAAAATGTTAACACAAATATATCCACATATGAATAAGCTTATATACAACTTTCCACCAAAATGATAACAAATTGAATATTTTACAAGATAATAACATAAAAACGTCTTACATTTTATGAATAAAGAGTCATTTGAAACGTAAATTTAACATCAAGTAATTATAAAAATGTTTTTTTTAGCATATTTTAGGTTATGAATGGAGTGAAAAACCTAGTGTTTTTTCAACGATGTTTATCCTTATATATATATATATTTTTTTTTATGTGTACACGTTTTCGTTTCGAATTATTTGCCCAAAAGTTTCGATCAACAACTTTTTGAATTATAATTTGCCTCTAGATGGTACTTTTGAGATGTCATTTTTCGATATTTTCAACAGTTTCATCAAAATTTGGTAAAAATAAAAGACTCAGAAACCATTTTTTTTTTTTTTTTAATTCAAACTCTAGGAAAATTTAAATATAAACAGACAATATGGGAAATATTTTGGCATATGAAAAAATATATTTTTCCCATCAATTTTTTTTTACTTTTCTCAGTTAATAGCAAAAAAAAATAAATATATAATATTTTAAATAAATTAATTATGAGTTATAATAAATTATAATATAAAATATGCCAAGTTAAAATAAATATATATATATATATTTATATATAATCATAACAAACTTAATGATTTTCAAGAAAAATGATCTTACATAAACTGAAAAGGCTCCACTCAGAATCATGTTATTTAAGGAATGATTTATCGTTTCTTTAAAATTAAATACTCCCACAAGAGTATCCCACTTGGAGAGCGAAGAATACCCAAGGTGCAAAGTACTTCTCTTTTTTTTTCTTTTTCATGTAAATATGCTATTTTCGTGTATTGTATTCAGTATATTGGACGCGTTTTAAATAATTCGAATTGTGTTTATATCGGTTGACAGAATGCAGTGAGGGACGAGCTTTACGAAATATTCGGCGACAGCAACAGGGACGCGACAATGGAAGACCTCAATGCAATGTCGACTCTGGAAAGAGTGATAAAAGAGACAATGAGACTTTACCCGAGCGTGACGGGTATCACGAGAACGCTCCACGAACCGATCCACCTCAGTGCGTATATTACAATACATGATAACTCAAGGAGTTAATCTTTCAGTCACATAATATCTTTCAAATGCACGTTAAATATAATATATAACGACACGTGCTGCTAGTATATTGTTTGCAGTCATGCTTAACTGTTTAACCCTGAAATACATTCTCCTGTATTATTGCTAATCATTCGCCAAATCAACAAACAAGCCCACATTTTGACTTTTTCACCGTCCGCCTACTTGGATGAGCCGCCCCTATACAACAAAATCTTCCATGTACAACAAATATGCGAATTTAAAAACTGCCAATTTCTTTACTGAAATATTTTCAATAAAAAAAGAAACAATTATTATAATTGTACAGATTACAACTACTGTTTTCCAAATATATTATCTGTTTTAATGAGTATTTCTAAAATGTAGTACAATAATGTGTAAATTAACTAAAAAGTCAGTAGCCTTAGTTCTTAAGACAGTGAAAATATTATAATCTTAAAATCTGAACAAAGCAAAGAAGCTAGGTAGTGTTTTTACAATAATGATTATTTTTTCAATTTTTTCTTTATTTCTTTATTTTTTCTTTTTGTTGTGTACACGTATTCGTATAGAAATACTAGTCCAAAAGTCTCAAATAGCAAATTTTTGAAACCAGATTTGACTCAAGGTGTTACTTAACAGAAGTCATTTTTCGAAATTTTCAATAGCTTTTTTTTTTTTTTGTAATTTGGAAGAAACTTCCCAAAATTGACAAAAAATAATCGGAGTCTATCTTTTTTTAATTTAAACTTTATGAAAATTTAAACATACATAGAGAAATATTTTAGCACAAAAAAATTTAAAAATGTTAAAAAAATAAAATTGAAAATTCTAACACTTTTTTCCTTTTCTTTATTTATCAGATAAAAAAAAGTAAAGTAAAGCAAAGTAAAAGTAGTAAAGTATAGACAAGAAAGCCGGACATACTTCCCACCATTGGTATTCTTTGCTCCTCGGATCACATACTCTTGGTGAATGTTATTGTTATTATTATTACTAATATTATTGTTCTTTATATTATTAATATCCTTTACTATGATTCGTATTATTGAAGAAACGGTTAATCGTTTCTTTAAAATTCAACACACCAACCAAGAGTATCTAAACCAAGGAGTGAAGGATGACTGTGGTGCGAACAATGTCTGGCTTTCATGTCTATGCTTTACTTTATTTTACTTAGCATTGCTTTACTATTTAATATTCTTTTTTTTTTTCTAATGAAAATATAATATATATTTATTTATTACATCAGCATAATTTATGAAAAGACATTAAAAAAAAAAAAAAAATGTTAAAAATTGTGTAACATTTACTACTTTATTTTTTCGATTGTTCAACTTGTATTTTTATTTATCGTGGCAAAAGAGTGGTTAATATTATTTATTTCATTTAGAACTAGTCAGAAGTCATATGCAAAATAAGGTTTATTTTTCAATTTCCATTACAATATAGTAGATTGTTCGTTGAATCGACAGGTGTTTCTCTTTTCTCACTCTCGCCTAATGCCTAACGCCTTGTGTTCAATTATAAGGTTTTCGCAATTTTCTGTTTAATTTCAGAGAACTACACTATACCAGCGAATTCGTACATGGTCGTTGTGCCTCACCTGTTGCACCGCGACGAGACCATATATCCCGATCCAGAAACATTCGATCCCGACCGGTTCCTGCCCGAACAGAGCGCCGGACGTCACCCGTACGCGTACATACCGTTCAGCGCTGGACCCAGGAATTGCATAGGTAACGTTACCCATCGATTACACGCCTAATTTATATAAATAAATAAATAATTATTGTTAAAATTATTTAATTACAATAAATAATTAATAATCGATAGGATGAGGACATTTAAATACGCATAAAAAAAAAAACAAAAACAATATGTTTGTCGCATCAAATTCTTGGCCTATGCCTTAGATTATTGTTACATTTAACAAATCATATCAATGATAATTGTGATAAATTTAAAAAAAAAAAATCCAACGATTTATATTATTTTAGACTTGTGTTCCAAATAAAAAAACATGAATATCTTTAAAAATATAATATGCATTAGAAAAAAAAAAAACATTTGATACACGTTGCATCGGGTGAAAAGTTAATTTATTTTTATAAATAGTAATTGAAAAAAATAAGTGAAATTTTGTGAAAAATGAATTCTTATAATTATAAATGAAAAATCTCTCTCAATTTCTACTACGAGTCTTTATATATATATACGTGTATATAGAAAACCGTCAAACATGTGCAAATTATGTAACACGCGTGTAAATGTAAAAAACATTTTTACGCGTTTTGAGTTCTCAAGTGAAACGAAAAAATGTTTTCTCAGGTCAAAAATTCGCCAAATGCCAAATGAAAATCGTACTGTCCACCATACTGAGGAATGTGGTGCTGGAGACGTTAGGCGATCAAAGCGATATCATCATCAGCACTCAATTGATCATGCGAGCCGATTACTTACCCGACGTTAAAATTACTCCGATCTACGACAACAATAATTCGGAATTTTGATCGACGATTAATCACGACGATTGCTTTTGTAAATATGCCTTGTGTATATAAGACGGCATTGTGTCGGTGACGCGCACAGCGAAGGGGCAGGGGTGGGGGAAAGGGATTATGGGTTAGGGCTGCTGCTAACTCTGCGATTTCAGAGTTTATCATTGTGTTTTTGATGTGCGGTGTATGAGACGATCAGCAGCAACGGAAGCAGTTTGATTAAAAAGAAAAGTCGTCGCCCAAATGAGACAACATAAATGATTTTAAATTTCAGAGAAAACGTTGTCTGTATTGTTATGGGGTAGAACACGATTCCGCGCGTTCATTGTTCGGTGTTGTTACCTTTTTTTGTACCCGATTTCCTATTGTGTTAGAATGCGACATTGCCATGTTTAAGAATACGATTCTGTGCGGTTTTTTTTTTTTTCTGTTGTATGAATCCGAATTTTTCCGAGCTTTCAGCTTTCATAAAATGTAAAACACACAATTTTATAGTGCTCATCCTTCAACGCATGTAGTAATATCCTATTCTAATGGAGATACAAGCCGAAACTATAACAAAAATTAATTCGATTTCGAGAAACATTCGCCAAAAAATGGCATCATCCGATTTCCTACGTATACAAAATTTTATAAAACATTTTAATGATTACTAAATACTTAAAAATATTATAAAATATTTAACTTCAATTGGCTTCGTGTACCAAGGGAAAAAATTGTATTAAATTAATTAGGTATATTAAATCATTTTTATTTTTGATGACGGCTAAATTATAGCTATATTATAACTACCTATATAAATATATAGTTAAATTATAATGTACTAAATTTGTTTATTTGTGTGTTAAATTTATATATATTATATTTTTTTTTATACCCACTTAGAGTATCCCATATAAGGAGTGAATAAATGCAGAACCGAGCCGTCTTTAATAAATTTGGCAACCTTGCACCAAAATCTCTTTGTATTTCAATGAACAATAGAGCGCGCGGAATCGTACTCGTCCCTTATTATGAACTCTTATCATTTTTATCTTCAATGTATCTAATGACTTTTGAGAGTGGCCATCATATGACCCCTCTTGAAATTATTAATATATGCATTTATTTTACGAGCTTTGGTGCGAAAAATTTGAAGGGGTAAATCTTTTCGTCCTGATCCTCCCCCCCCTCCACTCACCATTGCTATTCTGTGTGCGCTACTACATCATGTTCCTCCTGTTTACGTTTATAGTAATAATTGTGTACAATGTTTAATTCTGTAATTAATAATATATATTATTTTGTATTGTTGTATCGTGTATATATATATATATATATATACATACGAGTTGTATTTTTATTCTTAGTAATGTCTACGTTTATGATAATAATAATATGAACAAACAATGTTGTTTTTAATATTTTGTGTGTTTTTACTATATTCTAATTATTAAATAATATATTATACTTCACGTGTAAAATAGAGTGTTATTTAATCCACACACATACCGCTAGAACCGTTTTACCGCCCGATTGTTGTTTGACTCGTTTTCAAACCGTTTTTACAGCCGATCGTTGTCGAACTCGTTTTGAAAAAACCGTTTTACCACTGGATCGTTCGTTGTTAGAATTCCCACGAGACGGCGTAATTCGATCGTATGAAAAAAAAAAGGTTCGAGACTTTTGCAACCGGCGACCTTGGCCACGTCCGTACACCACCACCACCGAGCGTATTTACATAAATATAGAAACCGTTACACACACGTGTTATATAGGCCACCTGTCTGCACGTGCAATCCACTCGTCGACTGTGTTTACAGGCGGAGGAACACTCGCACCGCGTGAAGGACTTCTGACAGCGGCGGTCCTTATATCGTTGTTATATTTTTTTTTTTTTTTGCTCGACCATTTTGCCTAAAACGCATGTGAGCGCCCGGTTTTTTTCAAAATTCAACACCACATTACCAAATATCAACTGCGATTTTCTGTAGCTTATAACCTTGTATTTTTTGCAATATAACGTGACAAATCTGGGCTCGATTACATAATTACTGTTAGTATAAATATTTATATGAATTAAAATTTTCAAAAAAAATCTCCAATTGTAAATCTTATATATACATATAAATTCAGAGTTATTTTGATTTATGGCAATGACATCAACTACCCAACATGGTTTTGTTTTTGAGTATAAACTTAACATCAAATGTTAAGAAACTGCAGAATTAACGAGTATTACACGATTTACGATTAATACAGAACCATAAAAAAGTGGGGTATATTTCACGCCATTCACGGTATCTTCACTTCTCGGTTGGGATACTCATGCAGTGGGGTGTGTTTTTAAAAAAAAAAAAAAAAAAAAATCTATAAATAATTTCATTAATATAACGATTCTGAGTTTACCATCAGTTTATTACCTACATAGACAACAATAATAATTATCAGTTTTACGTTAAGTATATTATTTAACAATTGTTACATATTTACACATTCTATTCAAAATTTGTTCATTGACATTTTCAAGATTTAAGCAATATTATTTTTGAAATAGGTCATAACAAATATATTTATGAAATGTATTCATTTAATTATAGGTATTCGTAAAAATGATTGATTTTGCCATGTTTTGAAGTTTAAAGTTCTCGTGGTCGAAAATTGTCATAACTGATAAGTTGACTTGTATAATAAGAGTAGTAAGCTTGTGCGCAATATTCCGTTATGAAAATATTAAATTGGAATTGCTGCGGTAATAATAAGAAAACCAAATCTGCCGATTTTCATGAAAATCATACCTCGTGTTTTTCTACACGAGAGAGATCTTTTAGTAAGAATATTTCTTTTCAAAATTGTATTTATTAAGTAGTAAAAACTCCGCAGGGCTTTTAAGTACAGCGTGACACGAAATGACATAACTACTATATGACATAAGTAAGTTTACAAATAACATTACATAAAGTTAGATTTACATAAGATTGCTAAGTAGATTCTATAGTTACAATGCTAACTAACTAATACCGAACTAAAACGTTATTTTCACACATTTAAAAACGAGTTTACCGATATTATAATTTGTGCATACTTGATTTGTTAGGCGTGGGAAAAGTTCAAACCAGATTCGCTACCTAAATTCAAAATTCTCTCAAACAATTTTGTTTTGACCATAATTCGTACGATAGGATTTAATATAAATGAAAGAGGGGCATGTTCTGGAATCATATTGGGTTACGTGAAACGAAATTTGTTCTAGTAATAGAAAACAAGTAATCGTGTCATTTTTGAAAGAAGCAGATGTTTTTACAGTGATGACAATTTTTGTTTTCCTGTTATCACTTTTTCGTTTAGAAATACTTGGCCGAAAATTTCGACCAGCCATTTTTTGTATTGGAATTAGCCTCTTTATGATACTTTTAAAATGATTTTTTTCAAAATTCTCAAAATTTTGTAAAAACTATCCAATGTTTGACAAAAATTCCTTGAAAAACATATTTTTTTTAATCTATATTTTATTGAAATTTAAATGTAGGTAGACACTTATATGAGAAATTTTTTGATACAAGATAATTTAATAATTTTTTAACAAAATTTTCTTACTTAAACTGAAGCTCCGTTCAGAACCGTTTTATTGAAGATATAATTTATCTTTTTTTCAAAATTAAACACACCCACCAAGAGCATCCAACCCAAGAAGCGAAGTGTGTCGTGGCTTTTTTTATAGTACATATTTTAAATTTTTATTTAACAAGAAAAAGATAAAAAGAAAAGAACATTTGATTATTGTTGCCAGTCGTCAAAATTTCCAAAATGGGTCGTACTATAAAAAGTTTGGGAACGTCTATTATAAACTAAAATATTCAATTTAGTCTTCGTAAATTCTTAAGCATAAAAAATCAGGTTTTGTTCCTTCTTTTTTTAATTCATGCTAGCAATTTATTCGCTGCTGAATGGTAAAGCAATACGATATGCTGATTGTTTTACTATTTACGATACAGCGCACGTGTATTGTTCGTTTGGAAAAATTTTCATTTTTTGCACTGCAAGCAAAAAAGTCTGGCACACCTATATATCACACACCTCTATAATATTAGGTTACACATTAATAATTTTCGTATTTATTTTAGTGAAGATAATATTATAGAGGATGTATAACAATACGATTTGACAAATGTAATCATTTTTTGTTGATTTTTTTTTTTTGAAAATTATTACTACCACACTTTTTATTTTCTAGGTCCAAAAGTTTCAAATTCGAAATTTTACACCACAGTCTCGGAAACAATTCAAAACAGCCACTTTGTAAACTTATAATTTTTAGAAAAATATTTATGCTTAAATCTGTTATAGTGGTTTATCCATTCATTAAAAAAAAAAAAAAAAAAAAAATGTTAAGTTTGCAAATAATTTAATTATTTTGACAAATAGGTCATAATAATAATATGATGTTATGAAATATTTTACAATGTAATTAAATTATTCGTAAACTTAAGAAATCGTAGAAAACGAACGAATAAACCTTTGTTAGATATTCAAACACCAACATTTTCCTAAATATCAGATTCAAAAAATGGTTATTTCGAATTTTTTTCTAAAGTTATGATATAAAATTTGAAATGTGAAAGTTTAGGTTCGAAAAAAAAAATAATCATAATACGTGATAATTTTCAAAAAATTAAAACTTAACAAAAGTTATTGCATTTGTCAAATCGTGTACTGCAGGGACACCCTGTGTAATATATACTTGTTACTATTCAAATTGTTCGAAACTAAATGTCCTTGAAAATTCAAAGAAAAAAAAAAAGAAGAATATTTGAATAATTTGACCTGTGGAGCTAATGATTTTAGTTTCTTTCATAATCCTATTAATGTTTTACGACTGACTGTTCCGAAAAAATCGTTTTCCAAATAATTAGATCGGACCAATCGAAATACTTGTGTGATTTCAATCGACGTCCGATACGCAGTTCGACTATTCGGTTTCCTTTAGAGAGGTTATTTTTTGAATTTCTCAATTCTTCAATTTTGTTTTTTTTTTTTTTTTTGGAAAAAACTACCCAAAATTTGACAAAAACGACTCGGAAGCCATCATTTTTTGATCCGAACTATATGAAAATTTAAAAATCGGTAGAAAATAATATAAAAAAGATTTTGGCGCAAGAAAATTTTTGAAATGTGAAAAAAAAGATTTTGGATATTTTTCTAACACTTTTTTTTCTCATTTGTTCTTTATATTATTAACTTCTTTCGTTCAGAATCGTCTTGTTGAAGAAATGATTTATCGTTTCTTTAAAATTTAATGCACCCACCAAGAGCTTCACACCCGAGATGCGAAGAGTACTCGTCGTGCGAAGTATGTTCGGCTTTTTTTACAACCTACCTATTTCGAATATGATAACTGCGTTTAGTATTTGGTTACCGTTATACAAACAGCCACTTTAAAACACACAAACATTTTTGAAAAACTTAATTAAAAATTAAATATAGAAAGACAATAAAATGGAAAGTATTTTAATGGAAGAAAATTTTGAAAACACTATAATTTCTATTTTCGGTTAACAAGAGCATATACAAACACGTAACCTAACATTTTTTCACAAGGGGGCTAACAATTTTTGGCCCTATTATATTTTTTTTGCCCCCTCCCCTCAATTTGATGACTTTATTTACAAATCATACTTCGCAGACTAATTAGCATAAAAAAAACTAGTGTGTGGGGGGGGGTTGATATCAAACTTCTCCACTACCACCATTCATGCCAGCTAGCACGCTGCGTAATTTACGTGCATAATGAATCAACGCTCAATACTCATTAGTCACAGAGAATAATATTATATTATTATTTGCTAGGCATATTTATTTTATTGTATTAGTCCATATTACTGATACTATTACTGGCAATATACACTATTATAGTGTTGTCTGTAGTTACGTTCATTAAATAATGTATGTTCGATACCTGTATTTGGAATTTCTAGTTTTCAACTTATTACTAAACATGTTATTGTCTCATATCAAATTGTCGCGTGACCAATATTTATAAAATAAAATCTCAGAATTTAATTTTTGTTACACGATCGTTAATTATATGGAGTATCATAATATACATTTGGAATTTAAAAATAAAATCAAGGAGGCTAGTTCGGGGCTAGTTCCGATTTTTCTAAAGGAGCCAGACCATTTGTAAATAACTTATTTATTTTTTCAAATTAAAAACAAACATAGCTTATACTGCTTAGAGCTATATTATAATATTATAGATTGTAAATAATCTTGATTAAAATAAATTATTAAAAAAATATGTATTCGTGCATATTAAACTATATAAATAATAATAAAAACTTTTTAAACTTCAATATTCTAAAATAAAATATAATAATATATTAATATAATTTTAAAATAATTAATACCCACTAAAAATAGCCACGCAAAATCTAAATATACCAACATGATTAAATGATTATAAATACTAATAGTATTTATAATCAATGATACCAATGAAATCACGAGATCCTATTAAATATTCACATATTAGTCATTGAAAACCGATGACTATTAATACACCCATACAAATCCATAACATTTGTTGACTATGTGTTGACTAAACGTTTCAAAAAATGTTTTTAATTTAAAAATATTTATTTTATGATATTTTATACTACGTAATAGCTATGATGATTGACCCATGAAAAAGCCAAGGGGGGAGGGGCAGATGCCCCCTACTTTGTTTCACCGCGCCTGCGGGTCATCGATTAAAGCGGTTATGAATAGAAAATACCAGTGAATACAATAATAAAATTAGAAAATGTAAGCGTATAAACGCTTGTTGAACGTTTCGTTTTTTTTTTTTTTTTTCCGAATCGTTTCTCAGTCGCCGTCGAAATTCCGTCCCGCAGGCGTCGTGACGACGACGACGACAACAACAATAATACGATTAAAAAGAACTTAAACGGCGGAAAATCCGCCCCACCCGTAGGGATAATTCCCCGACGCGGTTTAAATAATAAACGGTTAGAAGAAAACGTTTGTCAGTGAAATGTGTGACATAGTGCGAACGATGGCAAATCGACGACAACGCGTCGGAAATCGTGTTTTGTTCGCGTTTTAAACGTGCCGCCCATTGTCCGTCGAAAACAAACTCGTTATTCGAATTCGTTCATTTGATTGAAATTTACAAACGAACGACTTATCCAGTGTCCACGACAATACACTATTTTCACTAGTCTCTGTCTCTGTCTCGTATATATATATACCGCGTTTTTTTTTTTTTTTTTTTGAAAAATTAGACAATATTTTTCTCGTCCGATGATTTCGTGTCCTGTAGATATTTCGGCCACGACGGCCGCGGTACTCTTGCTGACTGCGGCGTTCGGTTTGTACTTACGTCTGTACGTCAACGACAAATCGGCTGCGGACCGCCGGCGTCTGATCTCGTTGTTGCCGTCCGTCACCAAGAGCCAATGGGCCGCGCTGAGAATATCACTGAAACTCGGCTCTCTCAGTCCGCGCGGTGAGTGTTTTGCGAACAGGTCCCCCAGTTCTAGACTTCACTGGTCGCGGGGGCGCGGATATAGACGCCATGAACGGGAGGGGTGATTTTAAATGAAATTAAAAAATAAAAAAACCGGACGTACATCGCACGACGGGTGTTCTACGAACGACGGGTGGGATTCTCTTGACGGGCGTATTGAATTTTAAACAAACGATAAATAATTTCTTCATTAAAACGATTCTGAACCAGGGAAGTTAATAATACGTATAAAAAATAAATGAGAAAAAAAATGTCCAAAATCTTTGTTATATGATTTTCTATCTATATTTTAATTTTCATATAGTTCGGTTCAAAAAATGATGGTTTCCGAGTCGTTATTGTCAAATTTTGGGTAGTTTTTTCCAAAAAAAAAAAAAAAATGAAAAAATTGATAAATTAAAGTACAATCTAGAGGCAAATCCGGTTTCAAAAAGTTATTGATCGAAACTTTTGGACAAATATTTCCATACCAAAAATTATACACAGAAAAAATAAATAAATAAACATCATTGTAAAAACACTAGCTTCTTCACTTCGTTTAGAATCTAAAAAAAGGTGATATAAATAATAAATTTTTGGTATTGGGTGTAATTCTCATTCAGAGCCAAACTATACTTGAACAACTGTAAATAAAAAAAAAAAAAAAACTGAGAACTAATTATCAACTGTTTAAATACAAAAACAAGTACTATAAATAAGAAAAAAAATTATTATAAGTTTTTATTATTTTTTACAGTCAGAAAACCTATTTTGTGAACGGGGAGGGGGATTTCCTCTATTGCCCTCCCCTTGTATCCACCAATGACTGGTTGGTATTATTATTATTCGGCTTTGAGCACTAGATTTTTTCGATCCAATAAAAAAATTGGCTCGTTTTTCATTCATTTCTCTCGCGTATTTTCCAATTTCAATTGTGGTGATTTTTCATTGCGAGTGAGAATGGCTTTTATAATATTATTATGGACATACTTCGCTCTATGGACGCTCTTCACTCCTCGGGTGGTACACTCTTGGTGAATGTATTGAATTAAAAAACGATTCTGAGCGGATCGTTAATTGATTATATAAAAAATAATTACCATCAGTTTTAAATAAAATTGTGAGTATATTTAACAAATTAATTACTGAACAATTCATGTCTATTTCATTACTCGTGAATATGACTAATCGACTAAACTATATATGTTTACAAACAATATAATTATATGTTAACTTATATGTGAGTAAGCTTGAATATTAATTGCCAATTCAAAAACAAAATTTATTAACTGTAATTTGAGCCATTATTCTAAATCTGAGCCGGGACTTCCTCGCGAATTGACCTGAATACCAAAGCCTAAACGAATAATTTGGGTTATTCTGAAACACGAATCATTAAATTAATTTAAAATATTAAGTGGCTTATTAACTAGGACGAATTTTCGCGACAATGACGATAATTTTCAAACACAAAGTGTTATTTTATATTCTTTTGTATTTAAATTAAATAATCGTTAATCAATTATTATAACCATAGTATTATCGTGATCTACGCGTTTAATGATTTGGTTTAACGATATTGATACCACGAACGCAAGGTTCAAAAAAATAAAAATCGGTGTTTTATATCTAGTAGTGTGATATTGGTAAAAAAAAAATTAAATTTTTGATAAATTTGAGGTCATTAGTGGCCTGTTAAGTACCGAAAATGAAAATCTCTCTAAGGTAGTCATGTGAGTAGTCAAATTATATCTAAATTATGTGAAAAGGACATCTGTACAATATTCAAGTTGATATATTAAGCCAATTTTGTGCAATGACATCTTACAAATGTCAAATAGCAAATAATACTATTTATTGTGCTCATGGGTAATTTTAATTACTTTTATTATTACAATTTATTGCTGTGAGAGTTAAAATGTGTACGATAGATTTATATGATTAATGTAATTAATCGTTGTTTTTTTTTTTTTTTTGTTTTCATTTAATAATTGATCTTTTATGAAATCTTCCCCCTCCCCTTGAAAGTGGGTGTGGGAGAATGTCTTTGTTCCGAACGCATCAACAAAAACATACACTAGTGATCGTTTTAAACTTTATCACACGGTGAAACGCAAACTAATCGTAATATTATTGCCTATGTAAGACCCCTCGATAAAATTATTAACAGTTTCCAAAAAAAAAAATCTGTAATTTATTCCATGTCGTAAACATTTTAAGGATTTCCAAATATATATTCGCAGATATTATGCCTTTTATGGTCAATCTGATCAAGCAGAACGGTTTGATATTTCACATGCAAATTTTAGCGCGTCATTACGTCATAATATCCGATCCAGACGACATAAAGGTACGTCCACACCGATACACCGGTAAATATTTATTGATTTTATCAACTAATATGAATATGATTTCATGGAAATTTATAATTCGTGTTATTATTTTTTTTTTTTTTTTTTTTTTTTTTTTTTTAATAGGCACTGTTATCGAATCCACAACACATTACCAAGGGCCCAGATTACAAAATGCTTGAACCGTGGTTGAATCAAGGCCTTTTGACCAGTACCGGTGAGAATTAAATAATGCGTTTTGTCTATATTTTACTTTATTGGGATGAGCAATGTTATACGAAACCGAGTACCTACAACAGAAGTTCCCAACCTTTTTTGACTCACGGCACCCCCCCCCCATATGTTTTCAAAAAATTCTGAGGCACCCTAAACGCTATACTCCATATTAATACATCATGTATTTATATTTATAATAATTTGTAACTTTGTTTTTTCCTTTAGCTAAATACAACCAAAAGTGGCAAAACAGTATATACCTTCATATTATATTGTAATATTTTATTAAAAAAATTAATGCGTTTTACGTTAATCCTATATTTTATACGTTCTGAGTGAAGCGAAGAAGCTAGTATTTTTACAATTATTAAGTTTCTCGATCAGCAACTTTTTGAATCACGATTTGCTTCTAGATGGTACTTTCAAGAGGTAATTTTTCGAAATTCCCAATTGTATATAAAACCAGTATGCCAATTAAAATAGATCCAACATTACAGTATTTGTAAAAATTATAAAAAAATAAAACGCACTAGGTTTTATTTAATCAGCTATGCAATTATACACATACATATATTTTTCATAAAATTATTTTTTCTTAAAAATTATAATTCAAACATTTTGGATGCACCTTAGGGTGCCGCGTCACCCTAGTCACTGACCTACAATAATAATAATTCATTCTTTAATTGGAAATTTATCAGTGGATATAGTTAAATACAACGGCAAAAGTTACATTTCAAAGAAAGTGCAGTATTCTTTAAAACTTACAAAATATTTCAGAAAATTATGAAAACAATAAAACTTATCTTAAGCGATGTTAATAACATGAAACCGGCGCCTTATGCGGAAAATTATTCATCTTATTCGTTTTCTACTAGAAAATGTGCTCGGATCAATACATATTTCCTGTGTAGAGTTTTGTTCGTATGGTATTTAAAAAAAGTCATACTATGAAATTATCAAAAGTTGCCCAAACTTTATATTTCAATGCACGACCAAATTAATAATTTTAACGAATAATGAAATAGACGTCATGGGTGTTATTAAATTATTAAACATATACAATAAAAAAAATAATAAAACTGAAGATTATTGTTCTGTATTCATTTGTCGTTTCTTTGAAATTCATCACATCCACCAGAAGAATCCCACTCGAGTCAAATTAAGACTCATAAATATTGACTTAATGTCTATAAATATAATAATAAACAACACGGTTGTGTCTGGAATTCTAGCTGAGGAAAATACTTTCTATTACCTCCCCCAGGGGTCGGGACGCCCCGTTCGAACACAATTAGTCTAAAAACTACCGAAATTTACATGCACTTATGCGCTAAAATATGCCCTTAAAATTTGTATACATATAAGAAAAATATAAAGTTTATTTTTTTTTATTAAACTCTTTGTTATAAATATAACAATTCACAATAAAAATACTTTGATACATTTTTAAACGTAAACGAGCACGTCGACTAATGAAATTGGTGAGAATTTAAAATATATTAAATCATCACGTGAATAATCGTCTGGTATCCCGAAATTATTTTTGAAATTTTAAATAGTGTTTCAGAAAGCCCAATATACAGTAACATAAAATATGAATTGTTGATTAATATGCAGAAAAGAACAAAAATATTTTGAAAATGTGCTGATTAATAAAAAAAAAACACGAGAATAATATGCAATAATATGCAAAATACAATTTTGTATTTAGATTTGTATAGATGGAATTCAAATTTATTTCTGATAAAGCAATTTTTCGATTGATTCAGTATTTACATGCAAATGCATGAAACTTTCGGACACTAATTAATAACAGATAAGACTTAATAGTGTACAAATTTTGTATATTAATATTAAAGGTGAAAAGTGGCATTCGCGGAGAAAGATGTTGACCAACACTTTTCATTTCAAAATATTGGAAACTTACATGCCCTCGATCAATAAGCATTCACGGTCGTTGGTCAAAAACCTTATAAACGCATCAGAAAATGGTGTTAAGCCCATTGCAAACATCGAATCTCACATAACTCTATGTACACTGGATATTGTTGGGGGTATGTAAAATGTTTTCAGTATTTTATTATAGAGAAAACATAATAAACATATATTTTTAATTTTTCATTAATAATTAATGATTGTTTGATCAAATAGAAACGATTATGGGCGTAAATTTACAAACTCAAGAGGGAAAATCCGCCGATTACATGCAAGCAATTAAAACGTGAGCGACGGGAAAATGGATTCTTTCTTCTGATTTTATGACACAGCTATATCGTACAATATACTCACCTAATTATATATAACCTCTTTGTTCGTTTTCAGAGTCAGTAATATATTGATAAAGAGGATTTTCACTTTCTGGTACTGGAACGATACCATCTTCTATTGGAGTAAAATCGGAAGAGATTTTCGTAGAACTTTAAAATCGCTGCACACTTTCACCGAAAACGTAGCTACTATTGATTTTTGTCAGTGAAAATCGATTGTGAATTATCTATTTTATTTCTCGTTGTTTCACAGGTCATAAAAGACAGACGAGAAATATTGAAAAACTCTGGATACGGAAAAACCGACGAAAACGGTAAGATCATATTAAATATAATGAAAATTAAAATATTAACGATGTGGAGCACAGTTCGAATTTCAATACATACGTTTCAGGAAAGAAAATAGTGTACTCGTTTTTGGATCTTCTGATTGGGATATCCAAAGAAAACGCCGACACGATGACCGACAACGATATACGAGAAGAAGTGGACACGTTTCTGTTCGAAGCACACGACACCTCGTCGATCGCCATAACTATGGCTATCATTCATTTGGGACTTGATCAAAATATTCAAGTAAGCACTCGGTTTCGTACAAATATCCGTTTGCACAACAGCGTCTTAAGTGAGAATAATATTACTGAAATTTCGTGCGGCTATTATTATAGAATATTACGCATTAAAAAAAAAATAAAAAAAGTCCCTGCACTGAAACGCTTTGTACGTAAATATATAAATTGTAACCAGTGGTGTAGTCGAGGGTAAACACGAGTACCTACCTCCCAATTCTCTATTTATGCGTGTACCCACCTCCTAATTTACTATTTAAGCGCAGGGGTTCCCAACCCGTGGTACTCGTAGATGGTACGCGAAGAAATTTTATTATTTTTATGAATATCGGAACAATAAAAATATTTAATAAATAAATAAAAAAAAAAAAAGCGAAAAAGTAAATAGGAACACTCATGTCGAAATTCGTAGTGTTTCGGAATACGCTATTAAAAAAGTCAGACATGATTCGCACTATGTAGGGTATTCTTAGCTTCTCTGGTGAAACGTGGTGGGTATGTTAAATTTTAAAAAAACTGTAAATGATTTCTACAGTAAAATGAGACTAAGCAGAGCTTCAATTTATACAAGACAATTTTACTTGAAAATTATGAAGTCTTCTATCATCACAAAAAATTATTTTATTTTTACTCTGCCAGTTATATATCCTAGTATTAAGAGAATAAAGGAATAAGAAAAAAAAATGTAGAATTGAAAAAAAATCACATTTTAAACATTTACTTTCACTAAAATCAATCTATATTTAAATTTTCATAAAGTTTATATAAAAAGAAATTTAATGGCATTTTGTCAAATTTTGGCTAGTTTTTTTTACAACATTTTAGAAAACTATTAGAAAATAACTTTTCTAAAGTACCATCTTAAAACTTTTGGACAAGAATTTCTTTATGAAAAAGCGATTACAAAAAAAAAGTAAATAAATAAATAAAAATAAATTAACATGATTATAAAAATACTAGCTTCTTCTCTCCACTTAGAATCTGAAATATATATTTAAAAAATTTTCAATCTCCTAATTTAGTTTTAGAATTAAGGTGGTACGCGTATTAATTATACAAATGTCTAGTGGTACTCAGGGATATAAAGGTTGGGAACCACTGATTTACAGAGGTATCATATATGCATAGATAATAACAATTATATTATGATTGGTAATATTTTGGACGAGTGCTTTTGCTCAAAAAAACTTTGATAGAAAAAAATAAAATAACATCACTATTCATTATAATAATGTTATATTATGCTATGTTGCTATTCATTTCTCGCTCAAAACCACGACATAAAAATGTCGTAAGGTTGAACTATTTGTGTGATTTAGCCCCCCCGATCGGGTTTTATGTTGTGCGTTTTTTTAAAAAAGAAACTGGGGGGGCTTTAAGATAAATTGGAGGGTTATGCCTCCTAGCTCCCACAATTGCGACTGGACCGGCCGAGGTCTGATTTAGGCGTGTACCCGTGAACTTTCTTGGGGCTACATCGCTGATTTTCAATAATTCACGTTTTTATTTCGGCCCGGGTGTTTATGAAACAGAATTCGGTCTATGTCGAGCTCCGTGAGATATTCGGTGACAGCGACAGGGACGCGACGATGGAAGACCTCAAGGCAATGCCGAATTTGGAAAGAGTGATCAAAGAGACGATGAGACTTTACCCGAGCGTGTCGGGCATCACGAGAACGCTCCACGAACCTCTTCACCTCAGTATGGGCGAATCTAAGAGTTTATTTATTTATTTCAATTTTTTTTTTTTTTATTTTTTTTTGAAATGTAATTCGATTTTTCGTCATGTTATATTATATCCTCAGAGAACTACACGATACCGGCGGAATCGATCATCGGCGTTTCGCCACACATTTTGCATCGCAACGAGACCATTTATCCCGATCCAGAAACATTCGATCCAGAACGGTTCACGCCAGAACGGAGCGCCGGACGTGACCCGTACGCGTACATACCATTCAGCGCTGGGCCTAGAAATTGCATAGGTAACACGGCGTGTCGATTAAATCTAATAATACTAATTTTATTTATTAGAATATTACATACGAGGGCGTAATTAAGGTAGGGGATGAGGGCGATAGATCCCCCGCCCCCACCCCCCCAAGCCGTTTATATTCTGAGTGAAACAAATAGTTCATAATTAGTTTTCAAATGAAGTGTAGTCTCTCTTTTGTTATGTGTGTTATCACTTTTTTGGATAATAATAAATTACATAATATGGTCTGAACGTTAGTTACTCAAATAGATCAGACATTTTTTCTAGTATTTACTGAAAAAAAAGTAATTTTTCTCTTATCTTTAAAACTTTTCCAAGTGTAAGGAAAAACTAGCGAAAAGTTGAACAAAAAAAATAAAATCTTTTGTAAACGAGATTTTTATAAAATTATTTTTCAAAATTTAACTGTAAATATAAAAATAATGGTGCTGAAAAATCTAAATTATCCTGAAATATCATAATTACTTTCAAAACGTCATTACTACTCTTGGACTGAGTATAAAACTTTAAAACTATTGGAAATATCTCTATTTTATTTAATAAAACTTTAAATTTTAAGTACAAAGTAATATGGTTTTACTAACAGACAAATTTAGGCAATTTTTTTTTTTTATTAAACACTATAAAATTTTAAATAATTTATTCGGTACACATTTTTCACCAACAGACACATAACACATTTTCCCATTTACGATTTATGCTTCATAAAAATTAGCTCGATAAATAAACACCTGTTGAACGTTGAAATTTCGGTTAAAATTACTTTTTTTGCATAGTACGTGGAACTTTTTTTTTGTATTTTTATTGCATATAATTTGTAATTTTTGGTTATAATATGATCTTAATTTTTTATTCAAGCATCTCTATGTGTTACATTACTCCCAGAAAATTGGATCTAGTTTTAAAACTGTTACTATGCCCTATTTATTATTAATTCTTAATTTATTTAACAGTTGTAAAATTTTTTTCTAAAATACATATATCCCCCCCCCCCCTAGTACAAAATCCTGATTACGCCACTGGTTCCATATACAATTGAAAAATTACGTTTGTCTTTCTATTATGTTTCTTTGTTTGATTTAGCCCCCCCCCCTATGGGTAGTATTACCTTATGTAATTTTCAAAATATCTGGCAGAGCTTTGAACGATTTTGGAAGTGGGCGAGTCCCCTTCTAATTGCACCAATTTATTCTTATAATAATTATTGAGTTAAAATAGTTTCCCCTTCTTTTAAACAGTCTAGAGACGCCACTGATTCGAAAAATGGTAATAATTATGTCACGAAAGTCCAATCGATATTTAAAACAATGGTACCTAAGTATAAAAATTAAAAATTGATATTTCACAGGTCAAAAATTCGCCGTTTATCAGATGAAAATCGTGTTGTCCACATTGTTGAGGAACGCGAGAGTGGAGACGTTGGGCACGCAAAACGATATCGTCATCAGCACTCAATTGATCTTGCGAGCCGATTATTTGCCCAGCGTAAAATTAAGTCTGCGACAATAAAATGATTCGCAGTTTCTATATTTTAGAGTAAAATCAACCAAAAAAATAAAAATATGACCAGCCCAAAACATATTTGGAAGCCAAAATAACCTAACCAATAAATATCTCTGTATTTTATGCACCAAAAAACATACAATCGTTTAATTGATATGTCTAGTAATTATTAATTATATCATTATTAAATTCTAGTAATTTAATTTAACGTTAGTTTAATTAGTTGCATTTTTTTTTATCACATTTTTTATAATATTGACTATGGTGTTAATTGTTTTATATTATGTAATCTTAAAGTTATTTCTTATTAAGTTGTGCTAGTCATCTAGTCATTGTGTAGTTCACTGAATCATTATATTTATGCTATGTATTGGACTTTAAGTCGTTTTTAAATAAATAAATAATATTTAAATAATTCGACCACATTGCAATCGTCCATCACTGACTATATATTATATATATATATCCTAAATAGCTCTATTAATATTTTAAATCAATTAGGTTAGAGAAAAACTTTTAACAAATTTGCTTCATTAACCTTGAAAACAGCTAGCTTGAAAAACATTTGTTTCGTGCAACAAAAATACAAATCTTTGTTTTTACATTGCGTACTTTTATACATTGTTCAGGTATTTTTATTTTTTGAAACATATTTAGGTTTTTTGTTTTTGAAGCTTATTAATTTTAGAGTTTAGCTAAACTACACAAAATTTGACAAAAATGGCTCGAAAATCATCATTTTGTAATCAAAACTTTATGAAAACTTAATCATAGGTAGAAAATAATATTAGAAATATTTTGGCACGAGAAAATTTTGAAAATATGAAAAAAAAATTTTAGACATTTTTTTCTATCACTCTTTTTCATTAAATTTTTTTTCGCCTTTCTTTATTTATCACATAAAAAAAAAGTAAAGTAAAATAAAGTATAGACAAGAAAGCCGGACATACTTCGTACCACGGATATTCTGCGCTCTTCGGGTCAGATACTGTTGGTGGGTGTGTTGTAAATTATGACAATTATTATTCTGTGTATTATTAACTTCCTTAGTTCAAAATCGTCTTATTGAAGAAATAATTATTTATTTTCTTTAACACATCTGATTCGAGGAACGAAGAATATCCGTGGTGCGAAGTGGGGACTTCTTTTTTCGCATTATAAACAAGTATTATCAAAATGAAATAATAATAAAACCGTTTATAGTTTTTAAGTATTTTATTTTTTATTATTTATTTATATATTACATAATAGTGGCAATGAAATTAGTGACTTTTTCGTGGCCAATGTTGGACAGTGTGGACAGCTTCATGGCAGTCACAGGAGAACAGGCGAGTGCAGGGTGGTCCTTCGCGAGCGCCTCGAGCCACACCACCGATGACGTCACAATTCCAGTGGGCCGGCCGTATAGGGATATCCGCGGGAATCTCATTCTCCGGATATATTATGAACAGTATACGAACCGATCATCATTGTGTGACGTCATCGCGGGACATACCCGGATTACGGATTGAATTCATCCGCCGCCGCCAATCGTTGATTTTCCACGTCGTCGTACAAATTCGGATCGCTCGAGGACACGTCCGGTCCGGAGAAGGTGGCATAATATCGGAATCTCGAAGCTCCGACGTTACCGGTGAACAGGTGTGACGGATCACGTGGACGGCAGCATTTACTTCCGGTCTGACCCACCGACTTCCGGACCGCTTGTTCGAGAGCCGCATCGAGAAAATGACCGATTGGCGGTTAACATATAACGAATCCGAGTCCCGCGATGACGTCGATAATAGTCGGGTTCGTACCGTTGTGACTATGATTGCGCCTGGAATATTCCCTCGGTTATCCAGGACAGCCTGCCCACTGGAACCGCGGGACGTCATCGGTGGTGTGGCTCGCGAAAAACCACCGCTCGCGCTCTCCCTGTCTCCTGTGACCGGGGCACGTGAAGCCGTCCGCGCACTGCCCCAGGTCGGTGACGAACAGCCACTCATTCAATAAGACGTATATTTCCACAATCACGTTCAAATGCGGCTGTGGCGGTGGTGGTGACGATCTTTGATTTGGTACGATCTATGATCACGACATTTGCCACGGACGAGGAGGCACTGGCAGTCGGTCGCGATGTTCTCTGGAGCCTCCGGGCGGACAGCGAACTCTGGGTTTGG
>JAIPRM010003974.1:0-24330 GCA_025469315.1 Stegophylla sp. TES_Ste_2020 | reverse complement strand
TATAGAGTAATATTGAAATAATATGCTTGTGTCTTTGTCTATTACCAGCTTTACATGGACATAATATTTTAGTTACTGTCCAACCATTATTTGTGATAATATAAAAAATTTTTTATTCATATATATATATATATATATATATATATATATATATATATTCATTATTTATGAATTACAAACGTCATGTGGTTTATCTCTTATAACAGAAGTTTGTAAGCAAAATGCAAATAAATCGATTACTTTTAAATCTTTATTTACATAGCAACAATTAATTATATGCCCATTATTCAAAATATTTTCACCTTCAACTATGTTCCTTGTGGTTGGGGTAGCATTACAAAATTTACACTATTCTGAGAGAAAAATGCTGTTTTTTATGTTAGTAAAACACATACAAAGAATTAAAAACAAAATTGTTATTAATCAGATCATAGAAAAAATATATTTTAAGTCAAAACAAAAATAAAAAACAAACAAAATCGATTCTTAACGAAGGAAGTTAATAATATAAAGAACAATAATAGTTGTCATTTTCAACACTCATCAAGAGCGAAGAATATCTGTGGTGCGAAGTATGTCCGGTCTTCTTATATTTACTTTATTTTACTTTTATGTAATAAATAAAGAAAAGGAAAAAAATAATTAACCAAAAAAATGTGTTAGAAAAATGTCCAAATTTTTTTTTCAGATTTTTAAAATTTTCTTGCGTCAAAATTTTCTCATATTATTATTTGTCTATGTTAAAATTTTCATAAAGTTTGGATTAAAAAATGATGGTTTTCGAATGTTTTTTGTCAAATTATGGGTAGTTTCTCCTCTACCCCCACAAAAAAAAAAATTTGAAGAATTGAGAAATTTAAAAAACGGCCTCCTTAAGTACCAACTAGAGGCAAATACAGTTTCAAAAAGTTGCTGATCAAGACTTTTGAACAAATATTTCTTTACAAAAAAGTGTTTACAGAAAAAAAAAAAATAAAAAATAAACAACATTGTAAAAACATTAGCTTCTTCACTTTTCGTTCAGAATTTAAAATTATTGAAATATTATACAATTTGATTATTTATTTCAAATTTTTTTATGAATAAATACTAAGGGGTGTGGGAGGAAGCGGGGCATGGATTTTATTTTTATAAAAATAGTAGTTCAAAATTTTCAATAGATATCCACCAATGCGTTGCTTTAGATCAGCGATTCCCAACCTTTTTTACTTGACGGCACAGTTGATCATTTTATAAATTTTCATGGTACACTTCCAAGTCAATGTTAAAAAGCCGAACATACTTTGCACCATGGGTATATTCTCTGGTCCTCGGGTGACATTTGGTGGGTGTGTTAAATTTAAAAAAAACGATAAATCATTTCTTCAATAAAACGATTTTGAGTGGAGCTTTAGTTTATATAAGAAAACTTCACTTAAAAATTATAGAGTTTATTCATATAATAGAAAAAAAAATATTTTTTACTCTGCTAGTTTTATACTCCACTATAAAATAAGAAAAGAAAAAAAGGTTAGAAAGAAATTTCCAAAATTTTTTATTTCACATTTTTGATATTTTTTTCCTTCAAAACATTTCTCATATTAATGTTTATTTGTATGTAAACTTGCATAAAGTTTTTCAAAAATGACAACTTATAGATGTCATTTAGAGGCAAATTGTGATTCAAAAAGTTGTTGGTCAAAACTTTTTGACAAATATTTTTATACCAAAAATTTTTTACAGAAAAAAAAAAAAGGAAGAATAACATGACTGTAAAAACACTAGCTTAGACGCTTCACCCAAAATTTAAAATATAAATTTTAATTCTAATAAATAATACTAAATTTATAAACACACATAAAAAGAAAAATATACGCGGCACACCTGCAGAATTTCTCGGCACACTTTTCTGCCACGGTACAGTGGTACAGTGGTACAAAAGTACCATCTCTGCTCTAGATGGTACTTTGAGATATTATTTTTTTGAAATTTTCAATAGTTTTTTCAAAATATTTTATTCTTTTACTCAGTTAATAGTTAAATTTAAAACTGGTTGAGTAAAAATAATTTTTTTTTTTTTTATAATAACAAACTTTATTATTTTTAAGTAAAATTGAATAAACTGAAGCTCTATTCAAAATTGTTTAATTGAAGAAATAATTTATCGTTTTCTGAAAAACGGAGAATACTCATAGGTACGAAGTATGTCTGGCTTTATGTTAATCGTATTGCATTTTTCTATACATTTCCGATACATTAACGTCAAATCATTAGATGATAAAATTCTAGTTTGATAAAATGTATCATGCTGTTGTTATTAATAATAATTAGCAAGGTTAGGATGTAAATGCATTAAGAAATTTATAAGTAGATTTGCACTTATAAACTAAAAAATTTAAATATACATGAAATATAAAAAAAGCCGGACATACTTCGCACGATGGGCGCACTTTGCACGATGGGTGGTATTCTCTTGATGGGCGTATTAAATTTTAAAGAAACGATAAATTATTTCTTCAGTAAAACGATTCTGAACGAAGGAAGTTAATAATATAAGAAAAAAAAAATGCAAAAATTCGGAGAGCTGGGCTGGAATCGAACCTGGTACTGTCGGCGTGCTAGGACGGTTTCTTTACCACTAAGCCGCAGCACATAACTTGACCGTGTAGGTGAATTAGTAGATATGTAGTATAATAATTAATAACCGAAAATATTGAATTTTCAAAATAGAATAAAATAGATAGAAAACTATTGTTGCATGTGGATTTTAATTCACACCATCGTATTCAGCGTCGAAAAATACATAAGATGCAATAAAACATTATCAACCTTCAGTAATTAAATGCTTATAATATATAGATACAGGTATTTCGCCATATCTATCTGTATTTTCTCCAATTTTTTTTCAATCAAATCCTTGTAAAATGTTTAATTATTCGTCCGTAAGAAATTTTATTGCACCATAATATTCGCAATGAAATTTTCTATCTAAGTAGCAAATTTCGAAACAATTGGTTTTGGCAAATTTTCTTATATGTACGTTAAAGTGCGTAATTTTAAGTAAAACTAATGAATTCAGTCGAAATTCTAACTTCAAACGGGTATAATAAAAAAAGTTGACTAACGATTTTTGAGATTTTTTCAGATCAATTAGACATATATGTCAGTGAGATCATATTAAATTTTCAAGTCTTAATATCAAAAATCAAAAATTTTATTGCATAAAAACTAACAACAAATGAGAAATTTCCGAAATTTTCAAAATGCCGTACTTAACTCAAAATTGATCAAATCTCGTTGAAATTTTCATTAAATGTTTTCGTAACTATTTTGGTTAGTTGATGAAAATTTCAAGTCTCTAGCTGCATTATTTTAGAAGTTATGTCAAAAAATAATTTTCAGTTTTACGGAAATTTCGGTAATTGCGTATTTTGCCGTTTTTCGTCAATTTTTCGACAGTTTTTCCCCCGTTTTCGGCAATAGTATTGAGAAATTGGAAAAATTACCTTATCAAAGTACCATCTGGGTGTGATTCCGGTTCTATAGAGATACTGATCGAAATTTTCGGACAAGTATTTTCTATGCGAAAAAGTGTTTACAGAAAGAGAGAAAAAAGAAATAAACATCATTGTAAAATCGTAAGCTTCTTCACTTCGTTCAGAATCTAAAATAAAGAAAAGTTGACCCTTTCTATGTAAGAAATACAGAATGTATTAATTATTTCATAAATATATAAATTAAAAATAAAATAATAATCACAACTATTTATGTTTATTAAAAAATCATAATCCTTATGAAATATGAAATAAATAGATACTTACATTAAAATTTAAATATTTGAATTAGGACATTAATTACGGTAGTTGGTTTTAAATCATCTGTTGTATAATCATCATCAGTGTTTCTTCATCTGTTTAATGCAAGTATTTCGTTAACAAAATGTAAAATCTAATCGAAAATGTAATCGATGAAATATTGCAGATATACATCAAATTTTTTAATTGATACTTAGTAATACATTAACGGCTTACAAAACAAAAAAATGCTGACAATAATAATTCATGAATTTAAAACAGCGATGTATGAGCTTTGGGCGTTCACTCCCCTTAAATGCCCCTTAAAAACTTTTAATGATTTCATATCGAAACGAGATGAATGCCTATAGTAAACATCTAATGTCTATGTGTCAGGTAAGTTATTTTATTTGTACATTTTTCCACCTTATCGGGAGAATTGTCGCCAGTCGGTTACTTAAAATCTGACAAATAATAATAACACGCTATGTCAAAACTTACAGCCATGAAATAAAAACGTTTCTTAATGATGAAAACGAAAAGTACTCAGACAAGACACAAGGAGGGTTCCAGGGTGGGTTATATTTAGTTTGAAAGCTACCACTGTACTATGATCAGAAAACTTACTCTAAGATATTAAATTCTCTGTTTTTACCCCTTTTGCCTATTATGACTGTCAAATCCCGGAGGATAACTTACCTTGACCAATACTCGAGGGAATCAACAATTTCAGATATGGCAGAACTTTTTTTCCTCTTTATATTTATTATATCAATGGAAATAAATAAAGTCTGTGCACACTTCGGATAATTTTTATAAATTAATTTTAAATAAATGTAGTAATAATTATTTTAACTCTAACATAATATATGAATATTTCTATTATAGCTAAGGTCATAAATGTTATGTATTTATTAACATACTTAAAGAAGTAGCTAATTTCGTATAAGGCGTGACCTGAAAGTCTTCCGTTTCGACATAAAATATTATTTCTCAGTGTCAGAGAAACTCAAGTTCGGCCAAATGACAAAGTCACTCGACTCTGTATGACCGAGCACAGGTTTCGCCTTTTGCCTAATGATATTATATTTTTCTCTTTGAATGATTTGGTCCACAGTGGGTCTTAAACAAAAGTACCCGATATAATATCGTTTTACTTGACTCTATGTTAATAATGTTAATATCTTTGATTTCAATTTTTTTTCACAAGTTAATTAAAGCTCTGCATGTGAGAAAAAACTTAATATCAAATTCAACAAACAATTTATTTTAGTCTTGCAAATGATTAAGTCAATAAAAGCTCTGCATGCAAGATCAAAAATATGGTTGTTCGTTTTATTAACCAGAGTTCGTTTATTAGCGACAGAAAATATAAATTCCAAAGGTATCTTTCTTAAAATAGAAACAAATAAAATAAAAACTCGAAGAGTATATAGTAAGAACAATACTATTATTAACACTTATTCTTCAACAGCGAATAAAATAAAAATTATTAGAAAACATAAACACAGAAAAAAATAAATAAATAATAAGCTTGATTTCAGAAAAGGAGTCCGACCACTCGATTTTGACAAAATCCTCTTGTCAAAGCGAGTCTCTACCCAGACTCAAAAACTAGTGTGGACTTCGCCATGCCCACACGAGTCTCATTCCAAGACTAACTTTGGATTGTCTTTTTCTTTCAAAGACGACCTAAAACGGACGTAATCGAGACCCCACTTTCTAACGTCACTTTTACAATATTTACTAGGTAATAAATATATGCGTGTGATTTTGCTTACTTGCTAGTTCACACACAATAATTATTCTTTTATGTCTCGACAACATTTTACGTCATCGACGAATTTTTCTTACTAGCTAATTCCCACAGCTTAAAATATCCTTACTCGACTAAAACTAATATTACAAGTATTATGTATATGCGTATTTTACTTATATAGATACACACATACACATAATAATGTATATATACATACATGCATACGTACATATGTACCTACATTATATTCACTATAATACAACGCTAAAATAGACATATAGGTATTTTAATTTGAGCCTTATAAATTTCGGTGGGCTAAATTATTTGATTTTGTATATTGTTTGAAAATGTTTTCATTATTGAGCATATTTTAAGAGTTTTGAGAAATATATTGTTTAATACATACATTGAAATCAGTTTAGGATATTTTTAAACATCCATTATGATTAACATTTTGCAAAAATATGATGAATACATTGCATTTTTTTTATTTCTACATACAGTTCAGTATTACCTACTCAGTACCCTTTGAATAAAATAGTTAGAAAAATGTGAAATTATCTTCATATCAGATTAATTAAAGTCACTAGTAGTTAGTAGTTTATCTAAATTTTGTATGGGTACAGACTGCCATAACAATATTACAAACAATTATTTTTTTAATTGAATTTTGTTTATAACCTTTTATTTACGAGCGGATGAGTGATACAGGTATTTTGAAAAAAATATAACGAATTCTATTTTGTATAGATTATGCATTTCAGTATATTTTTTCATAATTATTTATGTAATTTATTATTTATTAAAAAACAAATTTTATTTTTAAACTTATTGTAATTTGATTCATATGAATAATAAGTTTTACACATTTACATTTTAACGAAAATAATTGCATAAATTTGTGCATTAAAAAAAAAAAAATTTGAAAAAAAAAGATACACTTGGATACTCTTGGTAGGTGTATTACATTTTAAAGAAATGATAAATCATTTTATTAATAAAATGATTCTGAGCAAAGCTTTAATTAATATACAATAATAATAATTGGCGATTAGGTTAGGTATATTTAACAAATGTTATTTAGGTAATAATGTTGGGTACACCAAGTTTCATAAAGATCGGTTAAACCAATTATTTTTAATATGCGATCAAATGTCTAATTTTCTGTAAAACTAATGAATTCTGTTAAAACACTAACTTTAAATGTTATATAAAAGAAATTTGACTTACGATATTTGAGATTTTTTCAGTATCGTTGATTTTGCATATGAGTGTGTTTATTAAATTTTTGGCTCTTAATATCTACACATTAAAATTTTATGAAATAAAAACTTACAAAAAACAAGATATTTCAAATATTTTAAAATTTCTGTACTTATCTTAAATTAGATAAGTACAGATTGGTCAAATATTTATGAAAATTTTATGAGGTATGCGCGTGACTAGTTTTATTAGTTGGTGAAAGTTTCAACGTTCTAGCTCTATTATTTTTGAAGTTATGTCAGAAAAATAAAATCGAATTCATGAAAATTTGGATTATGACATTTTATACGGTTTTGTGTCAATTTTTAGGTAGTCTAGGCATTCACTTAGTAAAAATATTGAGTATTTTGAAAAATGACCTGCTAAATACCATCTAGACATTTCTGATCTATAGAATTACTAACCGAAACTTTTGGACTATTATTTCTACCCGAAATCGTACTTCCAATACATACGAAAATAAAACACAGATTTTTAAAACCTATATACATTGTTTTGCTTCACTCAGAATTAAAAATACGGTGAGATTTACATCCATTTATTGATCTCATATTTATACACTAGAAGGTTAAAAAAAAAGAAGAAGAAAAATATAAATTTCTCCATTAAATAAGTTTTGCTCAAAGCAGAATTTATTGTATTCAACATAGGTGATAAGTGTTTGTTGTTTTTTATAAAATGGTAATAATTCAACGTCTAATGAATAAAATCAATCAGGCTGTAAATAATTAATAATAAGTAACAATCGCTCTCGTGAATGTGTCTTTAGCCTAACGGTGGACTAAAATAATAATAATAATAAAAAAAAAAAACTATAGAATCCACCCTCCACAATAATCTTGATTGATTTTTTTTGAGGATTCAAAATGTAGTATATAGCTGACGAAAATACAATGATGATTTAAACGCCTATTTGCCGTCTAGTACAACATTATACCACCACCCCTCTGATGGCAACAAAAGAAGACACTTCTGGGCGTTTTACCCTCTTTTATATGCAATACCGTTTTTCAGCAGGCGGTTTGTCTAAACAGGCATTGTTGTTATTCATAACATAATCACAGTAGCACACATATCGTATACACATAGGAAACATTAAACAATCATTTTTCCATGGTAATTTGATAATTTATGCTACACATTTTTTTCCATTATTATTTTTTTTATTCTTGTGTTGAATAACAAGGGCTTATATCTAATGTTTGCGCTTACGTCAGAGTGTGCACGGGTGGATTTTTTAAAAAAAAAATTCGGTATGAGACATTGTATAAAAGGCATATTCGAGAAGGGAAGCAGCTAGTGCACGCTATCATATTTAAAAAGCAAATTGTATGTACATAATTAAAAAGTACTTTTTTGTTAGGCTCAGGCTATTTAGTAAAAATATGTACACAGACATCAGATCAAGTTATATTTAACAACTCATATTTAACAATATAAAAATATATCGGATTAGATACTCTTGGTGGGTGTGTTGAATTTCAGAGAAACAATAAATAATTTCTTTAATAATACGATTTTTTAAATTTAATATAACTTTTTTTTTTATTCAATAAATAAAAAAAATAAAAAAGACAATTTTATGAAAAATAAAAAAATATTATGAGAAAAAGTGTTAGAAAAATATTTACAAAAAGGTTTATCACATTTTCATAATTTTCTAGTATTTCTTTATTTTGTTCTCTATCTATGTTTAAATATTCAGAAAGTTTAGATTAAAAAAATATATTTTCCGAGTCTTTTTTTATCAAATAGTAGTTTTCCTTAAATTTTAAGAAAATAATCAAGAATTTGAAAAAAGACCTCTTTAAAGTACCATCTAGATTCAAATCTTGTTTCAAAAAGTTGCTGGTCAACACTTTTGGGTAATTATCCCTATAAAAAAAAACTACCCTCTTCGCTTCGCTCAGAATCTAAAACATCCATAGGTGCAATTAATGCATAGCTTGACCCCTCCCAAAAAAACTACTTAAAGCCCCTAAGGGTTTTTTTTAACTGTATAAGCTTAATTCTTTTTTTTTTTTTTGGGGGGGGGCTAATCAAATAAACATATTAGCCTCCAAATTTTTTATCCTAGTTGTACCAGTGGCAACCAGAGGTCCTAATAGACATGTTTATTTGGCCTATATACTAATGTACGTATGTGTTGTATCACATAAATACTGAGAATAGTAGGTCGGTATCCTCTCAATTCGGCTTTGAACATAATATGGTCATCTCAAGTTACTATAAATTTTAATCTACAATTTCTCAACAATAATTATAAAATCAGAACTATCCACATGTTTATAGACTTTATGACTGCCGATTCGGTGGGAGCAACAAGACAAGTTTTAAGTGCGTGTTACACGTTGCTGAAGGTACTTAAAAAAATATATTTTTGCTTTTGCACATCACAGTATTCGGCTTTTTATCCAGCAAAAATGTAGTTTTGTTATTGATATTTGATGGTATACTGTACTATCGAAAACAAGAAACAGTTTGGAAAGAATTTTTTAATTTATTCACTGAAATTAACAACCAAAAAGTGACAAAAAATATTTAAATTTAAATTTTAAATTCGAATTTGTATTTTAATATTTTTTAAATAAAAGTTGTCCTCTCTCTCATAGCTATGTCATTTGATTACAATTTTTTGTTGTTATTGCTTTTACGATGGAAAATTGGCTCATGGTTCATTATAGAAAAGAATGAGTTAGAGCAGAATGCTCAATAATTCAAGATCTAGTTTGCAGAAACACAGTGTCACTTCTTGACGTTATTTCGAGTGAAGAAGTTTTGATTTGTTGTAAATCATAATATTATGTATAATGTATGTGTTATAAAATGAAAGATTACTAGTATATTGTGTATAATTGTCCACGCAGACAATATTAATAATAATCAGTAGGGCTCAAAAGTTGATGTAATTTGCTTTTTTTTTTTTGAAACTGTGCTCGTCTAGCCAAAAATGTGTTTCAATAGCATGTGAATCCAAATAACTAATTTTTATTTTGCATTTTTTGATTGTTTTTTTTTCTTATTAGGTAATTTTTTGAAATTTGTTGTTCATTTTCTGATACTTTTAGTTATTCATAGGTCACTTTCCAATATTTTTACTTATTCCCCACCAGCTGAAAGAAAAAATAACTAGTTTATTGAAAAGCCAATATTAAATGATATTTTTCATCGTTTACCAAGAAGAAGATTTGTCTCTTTTGAAATTTTCACCAATTACTTCAGTGGATTAGGAAAGAACATACGATAATCATCGTTCATTTAATTTTGACAACTTCAAACAAGCTTTTATAGTGCAATGCAATAATTTTTTATGAGTTATTTTTAAGTTTCTATAATTTGTATTTTAAAAATTAAAAAAAAAATAATATTAGGTATATTTATACGTTTTTGTGATTTATTTAATTTTAAAGCCATCTTTATATTTTATAGAACATTTTTTTAATGTTTTTAAGGTCATCAACTTCCAAGCCTTATTGATGACATTAATAATCAGTCATCACGTGTCAAAATTATATTATCGTTTGCGTGCGGCTTGTTTTCGTGGGACGCAAAACCAGGCAACGTAAAACATTTTTTCTCTCTTCTTTTTTTTTTTAACGATCGTTTTTTATATAGCGCGACGTTCGGAAATCAATCCAAACCGTTCTGTGCTGCTGAAACGTGTCTAACGCACACATAATAGATAAAAACATAGTGTATGCTGTATATGTGTTGGTATAGTGTTTTATAACGCGCGCGCATTGCAGTTACCATACGGTATAATGTTACAACATACATCGGCGTAGGTCCGTTTCAAAAGAACACTTTCCCCACGTTATTTCATATTGTTTTGTATCTTTTGGTTTTTTTTAACAAGCCATGGCTCCTCCCTCTCGACTGACACGAATAATATCACGCGCACGGTGTAACACAACAGAAAATATTATAATCAGCCGTATGGCATGCGTGTGCGTATGTTTATACGTGCAACCGTAAAGTTCAAGTTTATTGTCATTATCGTAAATTCGACGAGAGCCGTTTTCGCGTTGTGCTTATTCGTTGGGAGGGGGGAGGGTCATTAAATTTCTATCGAATTCGAGTATTAACGAGATGGATAATAATATACAGGCATGCCGCGGCCTCACGATATTATAATATTACTGCAGCGGTCGTGTACCTGCTGCATGTGAATATAATATGATTTTCCAACACTCGAGTAAATTAAGCGCAAGTAGTGTCGTAGTTATGGGGAGGGTTTAGGAGGTTTAGCCCCCATCCACAGAACCAAAAAAAATTGATATTTATAAATTAAAAACGCAAAATATGTGATTTTTCTTTTTATGTGTACAGTAGTTTTCGTATAGAAATACTTGTCAAAAGTTTTATACAGTAACTTTTTAAATTGAAAATTGCATCTAGTTGATATTTTTAGAAGGTCATTTTTCAAATTTTTCAGTACTTTTTTCAAAAACGAGGGAAACCTATTAAAATATTGAGAAAATCAGCAAAATATGTTGTAAACGTGATTTTTATAAGTTAAATTTTATTAATTTCCCTTAAAAACTCCAAAATTAATTGGTCTAGAAACTTGAAATTTTCACCCATTATCAACTATAGTAGACACAGATTATTCGGTTACTATCTATTCCAAAAGTGATATAGATAAAATTTTAAAAATGACAACAATACCTTATCGTAGACGAATTTTGGACAGAATGTAAATACAGGTATGTTACAATTGTTAAATATATCTACTTAGTATAAAGCTGACAACTATTATTGTTTGTAATTTACTGGCGCTTAGCTCATAATCGTTTTATTGAAGAAACGATTTGTTTTTTCTTTAAAATTCAATACACCAAGTAAGGGGGAATACCAAGTATTTCCCCTGAGGAGCAAATAATACCCATGGTGAAGCATACCGGTTTTTAAATTTTTATACGATAAGACAGTATTAAAATAGTACCGTAATTTTACGTTTTACATCAGGTTTTATTCGTTACTTTAATAAAATAATGAATTTGCTTAAAAATTATAATTCATCGTTATTTTATTTATTTATTTTTTGTATGAAATATAATTATGATAATAATATAACATTATAATGTAATATAATTATTCAATAATTATGAAAAACGTTAGGATGATTCTGTTTAATAATAAATATTTTAATGTATAAATATTAATATTGAAAATTATCATTAATTATAAATTTTTAACCTCCCACTCCCAGAAAAAAAATCGTATCTACGCCACTGAGCGCAGGACATTTGAACGCAACGATAATCAAGCGCAATGTCTACAGAGCTAGGATTTTAGAGACCTGAAAAGAATCGAAAAAAATAACTCAAAACACCTCATCACTGTCAAATCAATTTAACAGTTAATAAAATATATAATCGATATCGAATGTCAATGGTTTTAAGGCTAATTTGTTGAATGAGCAAATTTTACTTGCTTTGGAATATTTTTAACTTTTATATAGTTAATATTTATCAATATAGAAGACAGTGAAGGATTTTGTTAATAATTATTGTAGGTACCTACAATAGTTTACCTTCAAATTTTTACTGAGCAATTAATATTATTATTATTATTTAAGCAGTTAATTTGTTTGATTTTTGTAATTTTTGTATGCATATTATGTATATGTGCGCACGCGTGTGTGTGTTTGTTATAATTAATATTCAATATCCAACAAATGAATGACTCTATAAACTTTTTACTTTATACTATTTGTATGAAGAAATAATTTCTCATCGTCTAGTGAAAATTCTTTAATATATACCCTGTTATGGAACAAAAAATAATAATAAATCTGCTATTATTTGGATTAGGTAACCGTAATTTGAGCTGTATTTCTAAAATTTAAATGCTTGTAAAAAAATATTCATTGAGCCATTATTCATTAAAATTATACGACGTGATGTAGATAAACACACGCGGAATCTTTTGGTAAAGATCTCATGGTATTTTTACTGGATTGAGAATAAAATATTTTGTGAGGTTTTAATCTCAAATTTGAAGAGGCTCAAGATTTCGTTGTGTGACAAAGTAAAAAATTAAGAATTTTTAAGAAGTAATGAACAAGACAATTTTTGAAAATTCTAGAAGGAACAATTATTAATTCGACTACGAACAGTTTACTGAAGCTGATTATTGAAGGTTAGTTTGGTAATAAAATCGGAAGTGGATGACCAACGATATTATATACTCAATATATACCACATGGGAATGTAAAATTATCGAGAGTTAAATGATCTGAGTTTGGAAAAGTATGGAGCGCTACGGTCAATCAATCGAAAGATTGAATACCATTTAACATAGAAACATTGAATTTTAGCATGACATTAAATCGAAAGTTGGATTTAAATGCATTTCAAAATAAAATAAACGCTAAAAACGACGATTTTTTTCTCCCTTTTTCTACACTAGAACAAGTACTTTAATTTTCCAAGCATTTTGAACGATAATGTGTTTGTATTGCATAAGAGTCAAAATTGAATTGTAAATATCACGTCGCTTACGCACCAATTCACCCTCTTTGGTGGCCAGTCACAAAATGTGATACAAATTGATGAGAGACACCCTTTCCGTTTCGGACAATATGTCGTATTAGACACTATTGAACCGCGAGTGAAAGGGTTCGGAAAAATAAATAGAATTTTGTGTGTAGTGGAACACGCAGACATATGCAAATATTAAATTTTTAATTTCAAAATTATTACTGTTTACATCTGCGTTATTATCTCATTCCTCATGTGTTTTCACCCTAAATTCACAAGTGCATATTTACTACTTATTATCATTCTTGAAAAACACTGCAATCAATTTTTACTATCATTTATTTACAACTCCTACTTATAATATAAAATAAAACTATTAAGTTACCTATAAATTATGTTTAAGAATCCAAATAAATAAACTATATAATTCCTTTTCATAAGGTCTACTCAAGTTGAAATCAAACATTATCTTATTAATCTATTATTATAAAAACATTATCAACATTTGGTAAAGTAGCTAATAAAATTTGAAAAAAAACTAATTATTTTTATTGGAATTAATAACTTGTTCAACATTTATTAAACCATGGGCATAATTAAGGGAGGGTATGAGGGAAATGATCCCTTATTTTCAATCCCCCCCTAAGTCGTTTATATTTTGAGTGAAACGAAAAAAGTATAATGATTAGTTTTTTTCTATGTACATTATCACTTTTTCACAAAATCAGTCATTAGGACAGTCATTTTTAAAATTTTTTAATTTTTGAAACGATAATTTGATCTAAATTTAACCATATTGTGTATAAAATGTACGGAAAATTTTTTTAAAATAGAAAAAAGTTCCCCAAAATCAAAAAATATTTGAAAAATGCAAAATAAAAGTAGCATTCTTAAATTCTATAGCATTTCAAATATGATACACAAATTGATGCTTGAAAAGCATTGTACAGACTTCTCAGAAAAAATTTAATTAGTATTGAAATCCACATCTTAGTTTATATATACATCTTAGTATTTATAACCTATTCAATGTTTTATCAAAAAAAAAAGAAAAAAAATATTTCACGAAAAGGCCTACTAAAGTGAATATAGTGGTTTTTCGTAATTTTTGCCGATTTATTTTTCGTTAATCAATTAATGAAGACTTGTTAAAATCAAAAAATCATCTTTTTTGTAATTTAACTTTATTTATAATTTATTTTTATCAAGTTAATTATTTTTATTGATATTTGACATTGTTCTAACCATTGCATCCGCTCTCAAACCATATAGATTGTTGTTGAATATAATATATTTCATAATTTTTAAGTTTTTCTTTGGAAAGACGTGTGTTGCTTACTTTTCAAAGCTATAATTGACAAGGCAACAAAATATTTCATCTGGGCGGCATTTCTGTCAGCCAGTTTATTTACTAAAATATGCATTGATTCTTAACACATTCAATTTATTGTTTTTAGGGCGGAAATTGTATAACACTTTACTCATATAGGTTTAGGTTCACCTATATTTGGATTTTTGTTTAGTTTAGTTGCGGAAATTTTTAATCGTAAAAGTTTTAAACTAAGCAAAAATCCAAATATAGGTGAACCTAAACCTATATGACGAAAAGACGGTAAAATTAATCATTTCTACGAATATTTGAATGGACACAGATTATTCTGTTATTACCTATGCCAAAAGTAATATTGCTTAAATAAATCCTGAAAACATAATCATAGACGAATTTCGGATATTCAATATAATAATATAATTGCTGTACGTAATTAATTGAAGCTCCGCTTAAAATAGTCTTATTGAGGAAATTATTTATCGTTTCTTTAAAATTCAATACACCCACCAAGAGTATCCTGAGCGAAGAATAACCATGGAAGTATAAGTGAAGTATTTCGGAGCTTTTTCATCCTATGTAGTATCACTGGCGTAATTAGAAATTTGTACAAGAGGTATATATGTATTTTAGAAAAAAATTTTACATCTATTATTTAAATTAAATATTAAAAATATGTAGGGCAAAGTAACGGTTTTAATACTAGATCCGATTTTCTGAGGATAAGGTTACACATGAAGATGCTTGAATTAAAATTTAAGATCATACAGTCAAAAACTACAAATTAAATGAAATAAAAATACAAAAAAAAGTTAAATATTCTACATAATTAGAGTCATTTGAGCCATAATTTTAACATTAAACAGATATTAATTCATAGACTTAATCTTTATGAAGCACAAATCGTAAATTGGAAAATATGTTGTGTGTTTATTGGTGAAAAAATATGTATCGAATAAATTATTAAAATTTGACTGGGTTCATAAAAAAAAAATCAATATTTTAAAAGAAAGTAATGATTTTTGTTAATATTTTGATAAATTCTGAACGAGACTAAAAAAGAACCTGACTAATGTTTGTTTCTTTCTTTTTCTGTGCTGTTGCCTGCGAGTAAAACCATATTACTTTTTACCTAGATTTTAAAGTGTTATTAAATAAAAACGAGATACTTCCAATACTTTTAAAGTTCTATACTCAGTTCATAAGTAGTAATGAAATTTTGAAATTTATTTTGATATTTCGGGAAAATTTCGATTTCTTAGCACCATTATTTTTATATTTAAAGCTAAGTATTGAAAAATAATTATATAAAAATCTCATCTACAGAAAATTGTACTTTTTTTGTTCAACATTTCGTTAGTTTTTACTTACGTTTGGATACACTTTAAAGATACGAAAAAAATTACTTGTTTAAAGTAAAAACAATACAAAAATGTCTGATCTATTGAGTAGCTAACTTTTAGACTATATTATGTAATAATTTGGTACTACCCGAAAAAGTGATAACACTCAATATAACAATAAAGACTACTCCATTGTAAAACCAATTATACATTCATTGTTTCATTAACAATATAAACGGCTTAGGGGGGAGATCTAACCCCCTCATTCCCTCCCATTATTACGCCTCTGTGTAGTATACGATTAAGAAACGACCACCGGCATACAAAAACAACAGTCCTGCGCGGGTTGGTACGCGCGTTAATGTCGTTATCATGCTAGAGTTACGGCGCCTTAAAGTATAAACAAACGTCACCAAGAACGCATGTTTTTCTCTCGGTTACGTTTAGGAAAAAAAATAAAAATAAATATCTCTTTTCTTGCTAATTCGATTTCCCCGCCTCCCTATGCATTAATTCTCCTCATTTGTACCACTATATATTCCCTCACCACGAGTCGCCGGAACCTCGGGTGGGTTTTCTGATTAGTTTACGCACCGACAGTTTGGCGTAGGCACGCGTTCGAATCAAAAAGGGTTAACCTCCGGTGTCGTTTTCACGGGTCATATATCACCGACACCCGCACATCGAGATTTCGGGGGAGTGGACGATGCAATAATATAATGGTCGTTGCCCCGTTGTTGTCGTATACCTATATAATATATTATTGTGTCGATATACGACGTGTATGCACACTCACACAAAAAACACTGCAATGACACACAGACACACACACACACACACACACACACACACACACACACACACACACCTCGTTTGCTTTTCAATCTAATTTTCTTTGCCATATACCCGTATTTTACGTATATGTGTATACGTGTATAAGTATATACGTGGCGGTGATAATACATAATACAATTATTGCAGTCATTGCCAATATCTCGAACGGTTGACGTGTTATTAATATTAATATTAATAATATTGTGACTGGGCTCGGTGCATACAGTTGAGTTATTCTAAGGGGGGGGGTTGTGAATTAGATCAGTGGTTTCCAACCAGTGACACGTGTACCCCTGGGGTACTCGAGATGATCTCAAGGGGTACGTGAAAGTAAATAGGTAGTGGTGGTTCATTTTTGAAACAGGCAATTTATTTTATTAAAATTGATAAGTTTCTGTCACACAAATAAAAATTTAACCATCGACTTACTTTTCGACACAGTTTATAGAATAAAGCAGTGCTTCTCAAACTTTTGTCATAGACCCTCTAAATTTAATGTAAAACTGTCAGGACGCCTTCTAATTAAAGTTTCTTATGGACCAATAATTAAACATTTTACAAGGGTTCGATTGAAAAAAAGTCGGAGAAAATACGGATAGATATTAGGAGATATCTATAGATTATAAACACGTGGTTGCTGAAGGTTGATAATGTTTTATTGCATCTTACGTATGTATTTTTCGACGTTGAATACGATGGTGTGAATTAAAATCCACGTGCAACAATAATTTTCTTACTATTTTATTCTTTTTTGAAAATTCAATATTTTCAGATATTATACTAAATACTTACTATTTCACCTACAAGGTCAAGTAATGTTTTGTGGCATAATGGTAACGGAACCGGCCTATCACGCGACAGTACCGGGGTTCAATTCTAGCCCGGCACTCCGAATTTTCGCATTTTTTTTATTCTTATATTATTAACTTCCTTAGTTCAGAATCGTTTTATTGAAGAAATGATTTATCATTTCTTTAAAATTTAATACACCCGTCAAGAGAATCCCACTCGTCGAGCGAAAAACACCCATCGTGCGAAGTATGTCCGGCTTTTTTAAAACCTTTTTTTTATCTAATAAATAAATAAAAGGAAAAAAAGTGTGTACTTCACCTGTCGGGGTGTTCTTCACTCCTCGGGTGGGATATATATAATAACCTCATAAGGCGTCGCGGCCTTGAGAAATGTATTTGGGTGCATGATAAAATCATGTTTGAGCGGCAGTCAAAAGCCACACCGCAATTACTGGTTTGTATCTAGAAATATAAATATACGATAAAATTTGTCTGTACTTTCTTTGATTTTTTTTCAGTCTAACCCTTGTAAAACGTTTAATTATTCGTCCGTAAAAAATTTTACTACATCAAAATATTCACAATGAAATTTTCCACCCGGATATCAAGTTTTAAAAAGATCGATCGTACATTTTTCTTTTATGTAAAATAATGTGAGTAATTTTAGATAAAACTAATGATTTTCGTCAAAATTCTAACTTCAAATGGTTATAGAGAAAAAAGTTGACTTACGATTTTCGAGATTTTTTCAGGTCAATTAGTTATATATATATGCGAGTGAGATCATATTACATTTTCAAGTTTTAATGCCAAGAATTCAAAATTTTATTAAATAAAAACTTATAAAAACCGAAAAACATCCAATATTTTCAAAATGCTATATTTAACTCAAAATTGATCAAATGTTTTTGACATTTTTATGAAGTATTTTCGTAATCATTTTTAGTACTTGGTGAAAGTTTCAAGTTTCTAGCTATATTATATTTGAAGTTATGTTAAAAAGCAATTTTTATTTTTACGAAAATTCCAATATTAGTATATTTTGCCGTTTTTGCAAATATTTTGTCAGATTTTCCGCGTTTTTGAAAAAATTATTGACAAATTTGAAAAATGATTTCTCAAAAGTATAATTTGAATATGATTTTGGGTCTATTAAGTTACTGATTGAAACTTTTGGACGAATATTTCTATACGAAAAAGTGTTCACAGAAGAAAAAATAAAAAATAAACATCATTGCAAAAACATAATCTTCTTCACTTCGTTTAGTATCAAAAATTAATGAGAAAAAAAGTACTGGAAAACATTTTTGGGTGTTTGGAAAACACCCAAAAATTTGGATCAAAAATTGATGGTTTCCGAGGTTTTTTTTTGTCAAATTTTGGGTAGTTTACAAAAAAAAAAAACATCATTGTAAAAACACTAGCTTCTTCACTCCGTTCAGAATCTAAAAAAAACTAATCAGAAAAAAGTGTTAAAAAAAATGTCCAAAATTTTTATTTCATTAAATGGTCGTGGGTCAAAATGTTTATTTTATTGTTATCTATTTATTAACACATTTTCATAAAATTTGGATCAAAAAATTATAGTTTCCGTGTTTATTTTTCCAAATACCGGGTAATTCTCTCCCCCCTCCCCAAGAAAACAAAAATAAGGATTTGAGTGATTCAAAAAATGACCTCTCTAAGATACCAACTAGAAGCAAATTCGGTTTCAAAAAGTTGCTGATCGAGGCTTTTGGACAAGTATTTCTATACGAAAAAGTGGCTACAGAAAAAATAAAAATAATGAAAGTCATTTAAAAACACTAGCGACTAGCTTATTCACGATAAAATATTTCCGCACGCGTAAACGTGTGTCAATAATTGATTTCATCAAATATTGGCTATGTTATAAAAATGATAAAAATACCAAAAAGCTAGACAAAATTGAGAGACTTGGGTTGGCGGTTTTTATTTTTGAAAATGGATATTAATTAGTCATTATGTTCGTTAGGGAATGACCGAGGGGATTTTCTTTATTTGAATTTAATAATTTTTTTTTTTTTTTTTTTGAATAATGCAAGGTTATAGTTGATAATTGTGCGGTACAATAAAATAGTATCTACTATCTATATAAAATGCTAGATCGTGATTAAAAACTCACTTAGGTATTTTTTCTTGGACACAATTCTGTATACCTTGCTTATATACTGGTATTGCTATGATTTGACAATTTGCCGGTGTACAGCACACGCGTGCGTATAATGTTATAATAGCTGTACACTGCCATCCCTCATGCGTAGAGCTCGTTATGTAATAATATTAATATTAATCACACGAACACGAGACCAAACGCCAATAAATATAATATCGGTAACGCGTTATTGTTCATATTATAATTAAATATTATTACTATCGTTATGTTTTGCGGTTGCGTTTGTGTGTATCGATTTTACACGGCCACCGGACAGTTAGCAAATGGACGCACATAATTATTACAATACATATTAAATTAGGTCCGCTCGTCATGTCAACTACCTCGGCGTTACCTTTACACGTTTTAAGCGATGGAATCGAATGCTTTTTTTTATTGCGTTCTGATGTTCGATTGACGTTAAAATTCATTCAAACGTTGAGTTCATTGTGTACAAAACGGGTATTGATATATTTATATTTACCTGAACTCAGTGGTGGATTTAATGGTTCTTAATTAAATTTATTAATCGAAAAAACACTTAGAAATTGGGGCAGTGATGTATTGCTAAAAATATTCGAAGGTATACGCCTTCTTCACGCAGTCACTAATTTAGGTAAGTTTTACGTGACAATGGTAAAAAACCTTATCATATAAAATAAAAATAAATTTCATTCCTTTGATCGATATATTTTATCGATATAATTTTTTTTCATACATTATCATCACTTTCGGGAGTGAGGAGATTAGCAAATGTAAATGAACAATGGACTAGAATTGATTACATTTGAATAATCAAATTTGGAAAATGTATTCGTTCATAGAGTATAAAAATTATTTCAACGTCTATTCAAAACAAAATAATTTCCAACTTCGTCGATTCTTGATCATGTTGATTCAAATTATAATCGTTTTAAACAAACGAAGTTTTAACAATATGATCAATCAATTCAAGAATTTTCAAACTTTTTCTATGCACCCTCACTATCATGTACACCAGTGGCGGATCCAAGGGGGGGTAATAGGGTAAATACCCCTCCCTTGAGCTTATTATATAAAAATATATTAATATTGTGACTTGTGAGAAATACTAGTTTTATTCAGCGTTATAACGATAATAAATTATAATTACCCCCCCCCCCCCTTGAAAAATTTCTGGATCCGCCTCTGATGTACACACTTACTTATCTCACTTGAAAATAGTTTTTTGTGCATAGAATTATATTATTTTCGATGGCATAGTGCACAAGTGAAGTAAATGATATTAATTAGGTATACGGTGCTATATACCAACGTATCATTGTACATTTAGAGGGTATACACTGAAATAAAAACAAGAAGAGTGAGTATACGCCCCAATACACCACTGAATGGGGTAAATGCGTCTTGTATGCTGTGTCAAATAAAGTCTTTTGTCGCACTTAAGTAGCATAGTAAACTCATCTTTATAATACAATTAAAACTCTACTATTTTTGTGGGTAACAAAATTGTAAATTTAATATATCCATTTCTTCACGGAAATACTTTTCAAAACAAAAACTTCATAAATACCTTTTTTTCAGATTACATCTGTTTTTTAACTATTCCTCTTAGATACCTACTTCGGAATTTGATTTGTTTTAATTTTTATTTATTTATATAAGCGGGCATGCGCCCAGGTAAAGATACAATGTACATATAACATAATAATATAACATTATACTCAATATAACTAAACAAAGAAGACATCTATTAGATAACAATAAAACTAAAATTAACTATATACTAAAGAAGTGGGGGGTGTTATTAGCTATTCTCATCATACTATTTATAGGCTCATTAGACATGTAAGTAGTTGAACAGAGAGGGACATGATATGGAATAGTGTTGCGAGTAAAACGTGAAGGCACTCTAAAATTAACTAGGGAGAAGAGTGTTGGAGCGTGGATATCTGAAGAAAGAAGTTTAGTGAGGAAGGAAGTGTTTTGAGAATAACGACGGTCAGCTAATGTGGATACGTTGAGTTTAGTTAAGACAGGGGAATAATCATGTGGGGGACAAGGAATTTCCAAAGAGTAACTTGCAAAATTGAGGAATTTTCTTTGGACGCTTTCAAGTTGACGACACAAATCACTACAATGCGGATTCCAAACCACTGAACCATATTCAAGAATCGGTCGGACTAGAGCGCAATAAAGAGATTTAAGTGAGTAAGTAAATTTAAGCTCACTTGAAACTCTTTTAATGAACCCAAGTAATTTATAGGCTTTACATGTAATGCTAGTTATATGTAAGCGTGGAGAAAGGGAATGCGTGAATATAAAGCCTATGTCACGTATAGAATCAACAGACGAAATTCCATCTCCATTTATTAAGTATGTATTCATTATAGGAGACCGAGTTCTGGTGAAGGATATCGAACGGCATTTAACAATATTGAGAGTCAGGCCTAGCGATTCGCTCCATGTGACAAATCTGTCAAGATCACTTTAGAGAAGTGCACAATCTTCTGTGGTACGAATAATCTTGTATAATTTTATGTCATCTGCGAAACATAGCAGACGGCAGTGGTGTAGTATGGATTGAGCATTATTGACGAAAAGGGAAAAGAGCAAAGGTGAGAGATGGCCTCCTTGGGGCACACCCGAAGTGGCAATGAAAGGTTCAGCCTTACATCAAATAGCTTCACCCATTGAGACTTATGTGTTAAGATATTTTTATTGTAATGAATAAAAATTCATAGATAATAGTCGGACATATTTCGTATTGGGTATTCTTCGCTCCTCAGGTGGACTTGTTGAATTTTAAAGAAACTATAAATTTTTTCAATAAAATGATTAGGAGTGGAGCTTTAGTTTATTACAGTTAACAATAATTGTCAGTTTTATATTGAGTAGGTATGTTTAACAATTGTTAGATATTTACATCCTACCCCAAATTTGTCTATGATAAGGTACTATTGATATTTTCATGATTTAACTAATATGTATTGCTCTTGGAATAATTACTCGTAATAACAGAATAATCTGCGTAAATTGCATTTCAAGACGACACTTCAAAATGGTTAGAAGTTTACGAAGTCATTTACTACTGCGGGCATATATGGAAATGTTCCAAACTACAGGGATATTAGGAAGTTAATAATATAAGAAAATGCAAAAATTCGGAGTGCCGAGCTGGAATCGAACCCGGTACTGTCGGCGTGTTAGGCCGGTTCCATTACCACTAGGCCGCAGCACATAACTTGACCGTGTATGTGAAATAGTAGGTATTTAGTACAATAACCGAAAATATTGAATTCTCAAAATAGAACAAAATAATTAGAAAACTATTGTTGCACGTGGATTTTAATTCACACCATCGTATTCAGCGTTAAAATATACATAAGATGCAATAAAACATTATCATCCTTCAGTAATTAAATGCTTATAGTATATAGATATTTCGTAATATCTTTCTGTATTTTCTCCAATTTTTTTCAATCAAACCATTGTAAAATGTTTAATTATTTGTCTGTAAAAAATTTTATTACACCAAAATATTCACAATGAAATTCTCTATCTAGGCACCAAATTTCAAAACAATCGGTCGAACAAATTTTCTTATATGTTCGTTAAAATGCGTAATTTTAAGTAAAACTAACGAATTTCGTCGAAATTCTAACTTCAAAACGGGTATAAAAAAAGAAGTTGACAAACGATTTTTGAGATTTTTTCAGGTCATTTAGACATATATATCAGTGAGATTATATTAAATTTTCAAGTATAAATATCAAAAATCAAAAGTTTTATTGCATAAAAACTATTAAAAAAAGAAAAATTTCCGAAAATTTCAAAATGCCGTACTTAACTCAAAATTGATCAAATATTTTTGAAATTTTAATAACAAGTTTTCGTAGCTTTTTTAGTGGTTGGTGAAAATTTCAAGTCTCTAGCTGCATTATTTTAGAATTAATGTCAAAAAGTAATTTTCAGTTTTACGGAAATTTCGGTAATTGCGTATTTTGCCATTTTTCGTCAATTTTTCGACAGTTTTTCCCCGTTTTTAGAAAAAGTATTGAGAAATTGGAAAAATGACCTTTTTAAAGTACCATCTGGGTGTGATTCCGGTTCTATAGAGATACTGATCGAAACTTTTGGACAAGTATTTCTATACGAAAAAGTGTTCACAGAAAGAGAAAAAAGGAAAAAAAAAATATAATAAATACTTCGCACGATGGGTGTATTTCGCACGACGGGTGGTATTCTCTTGACGGGCATATTAAATTTTAAAGAAAAGATAAATAATTTCTTCAGTAAAACGATTCTGAACGAAAATTAATAATTTAAAAAAAAAAAATTTCAAAAAATGTCCAAAATTTTTTTTCACATTTTCTAAATTTTCTTGCACCAAAATCTTTTTAATAGGATTTTTTATCTATGCTTAAATTTAAATAAAATTCGGATCAAAAAATGATGGTTTCCGAGTCGTTTTTGTCAAATTTTGGGTAGATTTTTCCAAAAAAAAAAAATTAAAGAATTGAGAAATTCAAAAAATGACTTCTCTAAAGTACAATCTAGAGGCAAATTCGGTTTCAAAAAGTTATTGATCGAAACTTTTGGA